>JBBGZY010000481.1:545000-550171 GCA_037952925.1 Lithobates clamitans | reverse complement strand
GCATGTTGCGCACGCGGTGGGTACCGCAAAGCCATTTTCAAAATCGTGCCTGCACCTATTTTTGGGCATTTTCAAGTGCATAAGACAACCAATTGAAATGAATGGGCCTGCCGTGAAACGCGTCGCACGGTAACGCACAAGAAAAAGTATGCGCGCTTGGACGCACATCGTGGTGTGAGTGGGCCCTTTGGCTTAAACCAGGGGCTGAAAT
Source organism: Lithobates clamitans (assembly GCA_037952925.1). Classification (NCBI taxonomy): domain Eukaryota; kingdom Metazoa; phylum Chordata; class Amphibia; order Anura; family Ranidae; genus Lithobates; species Lithobates clamitans. Next base: position 549,960 of record JBBGZY010000481.1, on the reverse strand, counting down.
GCGTCAACATTCATTTCTATGGACCTCAAAGTGCATTAAAGCCAACAGTCACAAAGCTGAGCAAAAATGCGTTTCAGTGCATATATATATATAAAGATATAGATATAGATATAGATATAGAGATATAGATATAGATATAGATATATAGATATAGATATATATAGATATATAGATATAGATATATATAGATATATAGATATAGATATATATAGATATATACCTCTATCTCTCTCTCTCTCTCTCTCTCTCTCTCTCTCTCTCTCTCTCTCTCTCTCTCTCTCTCTCTCTCTCTCTCTCCCCCTCTCTCTCTCTCTCTCGATAGAGATATCTATATAGATATCTCTCTCAGATATATATATATATATATATATATATAGATATATATATATCTATATATATATATATATATATATATATATATATATATATATATATATATATATATATATATCTAACATGAACAGTTTGTATCTGTAGCACTCTATTTGCATCTTCAGAAGGCACAGGGGTGCGTTTATAATACAAATGCGTCCACACAGCCTAAACGCGAGGGGGGGGGAGATTTACTAAAAGTAGAGGGTGCAAAATGTGGTGCAGCTCTGCATAGAAACCAATTGGTTTGCATGTTTTATTGCCAAAGTGGTTGTAAATCCTCCCGTCTATCCAGTGAAGGGACCGGCCTCCGGTGATGGAGATGAAACGGAAACGTCACTCCAGTTACACATTCTGACGGGTCGCCTAATCTGACGGACGGAACACAGCTGAGAAATCCTCTCCTCCCTTCCTGAAGACTCCTGGGATGTATGACATCATTTGCCTAGGCAAGAAACCAGGAAGAAATTGAAGAAATGTAAAAAAATAAAAAGTAAAAAATGAAAACAAGTAAATATGATATACTTCCTATCTATTTACTAATGCTAACAGAATCAGGATGAAAAGTAATCAATGTTGATTGGAAGAGTGAAGTTCCACTTTAGATACACACTATATAGATCATTAGTACTCAACCTGTGGCCCTCCAGCTGTTGCAGAACTACAAGTCCCGTCATGCCTCTGCCTGTGGGAGTCATGCATGTAACTGTCAGCCTTGCTATGCCTCATGGGACTTGTAGTTTTGCAACAGCTGGAGGGCCGCAGGTTGAGCCGCCATGCTATAGACCAGGGATGTGCAATTAGCGGACCTCCAGCTTTTGCAAAACTACAAGTCCCATCATGCCTCTGCCTCTGGGTGTCATGCTTGTGGCTGTCAGATTCTTGCTATGCCTCATGGGACTTGTACTTCTGCAATAGCTGGAGGTCCACTAGTTGCATATCCCTGCTGTAGAGGGATAGGCTTTGTTCTATTACACGTCTGAGGTTGGGGGTCACACTGCGATTGCCGACATCGTATTGATTTGCACCGTATTCCTGTGCAGATCACATGCGATGTCAGTGCGATGCAAATTCAGCCATACAGTTTGTACGGCTGAAATCGCATCGCATCGCACCAAAATGGTGCATGACCCCTCCCTTTTTTTTTGGTCTGCACTGGAACCATCTCGTATGGGTGTTTGGAGCCATGCGATCTGATTCCACAGTCCGCACTGCATTCTGTGAACCGATTTAGGGGCATCAATAACTTTATTTTGACACCCGCAGCTGTTCGCAGATGCCGCCTGCGATTCAGATGCGATACGGGAACCCGCACAGGAATCGCCGTGGTTCCTGCATTGCACCAGTGTGAACCCTAGCCTGAGGGTTACAACCACATTAACCACATGCGGACCACCCCATTGACATGTAGTGCGGCAGGGTGGCCGCTCTGTGCCGGATCACGTACCTAGTACCTGCACTGACAGTTCTGGGTCCAGGGGGGCGCTGACAACCCGCTCCCCTGCTGTGATTGGACTCAGCGGGAGCCAATCGGCAGGTCCTGCAGACCTGATTTCCACCGGGACCCACCGTTTGTTCCGTAGATCAGCAGATCGCCGTTCTTTGTAAAGGAAAGACAGAGATCCTGTGTTTCTGCTAAGTAGGAACACAGATCTCTGTCTTCACACAGTGCAACCACCCCCCACAGTTAATAAGCACTCCCAGGGAACACTTAACCCTTTGATTGCCCCTGATGTTAACCCCTTCCCTGCCAGTGTCCAGTACGGTGATCAGTGCATTATTTTTGCACTGATCACTGTATTGGTGTCGCTGGTCCCCAAAAAGTGTCCGCTTTGTCTGTCGCAATATCACAGCCCCGCTAAAAAAATCGCTGATCGCCGCCATTACTAGTAAAAAAAAAAATCTATCTTAGTTTGTAGACACGATCACTTTTGCGCAAACCAATCAATATACGCTTATTGGAATTTTTTATCAAAAATATGTAGCAGAATACAGATTGACCTAAATTGATGATGAAATTCGATTAAAAAAAAAAAATTATTGGATGTTTTATAGCGGAAAGTAAAAAATTGTTTTTTTTTCAAAATTGTCACTCTTTTTTTTTTTTTTTTTGTTTTATAGCGCAAAAAAAAAACCGCAGAGGTGATCATATACCACCAAAAGAAAGCTCTATATGTGGGGAAAAAATAACATAACTTTTATTTGGGTACAGCATCGCACAACCGCGCAATTGTCAGTTAAAGTAACATAGAGCCGTATCGCGAAAAAATGGCCTGGTCATGGGGGGGGGCGGTGTTTAAGTCTTCCGGGGCTGAAGAGGTTAAACAAAAATCGTTTGTTCTGTTCTCGTACGAGAAACATTTTGGAGCCTGTCCCATCGGAAGTTTTGAATCGGCTGTAGAAAAGTTGTGTACACACTATGTGAAAATCGCACGAAAGTTCCTCGGACGAAAATGTTCGCCCGCTTTTCAGGCGTTTTAGCGCTAAAAATTGCACCTGTAAAGCGCCTCTCATGCCTCTACAAGTGTGAAAGGCTGAGTGCTCTCACACTGGGGCGGTGCGCTTGTGGGACGGGAAAAAAAGTCCTACAGGCAACATCTTTTGGGGTGGTGTGGGAGTGGTGTATACACCGCTCCTATACCGCCCCTGCCCATTGGGATGAATGGGCAGCGCGCGTCTGAAGCACCTGAATAGCGCTTCGGAAGTGCTGCAACATGGACCCTTTTAACCCTTCGGCCGCTAGTGGGGGGTTAAAAGCGCCCCCCTGTTAGCGGCAGAAAAGCGCAGCTAAAAAAAAGACTGAAGCGCCGCTAAAACTAGCATCGCTTTACCGCTAACGGACCCCCCGCCCCAGTGTGAAAGTACCCTCATAGTGTGTACGAGCCTTTAGAAGCTGATTGGTTACCATGCAGAGCTGCTGCACCAGACTTTGCATTCTCTAGTTTTAGTAAATCTACTCCCAATAAGGCCTCGCGCACACTGGACGTTTTTTTGACGTTTTTACAGCGGCTGTTTTTGGCCGTAGACGTTTTTTTTTTCTACAGTCATGAAACTCTCCATCATGTTATCCTATGTGTCCATGCACACACAGGCTGTTATCAGCGGTTTTGGGCAGTAAAAAAAAAAAAAAACCCAAAATGTAGTGGGTTCTGAGAGACGTTTTTCAGCTGTAAAACGCTTGAATGCTGATAAACGCTGAAAAACGTCGCTCACCAGCGTTCTTTAACGTTTTTGATCCATTGAAAAAAAAAAAATGTTTTTATTTGAAGGAAAAAAAAAAAAAAAACGATAAAAAACGCTATTGCAAAAAAGTTGAAAAACACTGCAAAGCTACTGGCGTTTTTATAACATATATATATATATATATATTTTTTTTTTTTTAAACGTCCAGTGTGCACGAGGCCTAAGGCTCCATTCACACTAATGCCTTTTTTTGATGTATTTTGCAGAAATGCATGGGAATTTTTCAACATGGGTTCCTATGGAACATTCACATCAATGCATTTTTGTACCTCTGCGTTTTTGGAAAGGGTCAGGGACTTTTTTCATGCAAAAATGCAGCATTTTGCATGTAATAGAATTTAATGGACCAGCATCAAAAACGCAAGTACAGCGTTTTTGTGGCGTTTTTGACGCGTTTTGCGTTTTTGTCAGTTTTTTTTTTAGACTGTATACAGTCTAAAATAACTGTAAAAAAAAAAAAAAAAAAAAACGCAAAAACGATGTAAAAAACACTGCTCAAAATCGCGGCAAGCACCACAAAAAACACTGCAGAAACGCTGAAAAGCAACATCCATAGATGTGAATCGAGCCTAAAAGAACGCCAGCTGACTTCCCCACCTAGACCTGTAGATGAATCTCCTAACGACGGGTCCTCTTGAGCCTCCTTTTTTGGCGAAAGGCGCGCGTGTTCCAGCTGGACGCGATTACCGGGAATCCTGCGCGCACTCCATCTCCTAATCCGGGAGAATCCCCCGGCGTCGCCCGCCAATGTCTACGGCCATCTGGGGCGACCGTCCGACTCCTTTTTTTTTTTCTTTCTTTTTAATTTTTTTTAATTTTTTTTTTTAAATCGCCGCACGCAAATACGCGACCGCGAACGGTTCGAGGCGAAAAAAATAAAATAAAAAACGTCGCGCTCGTGTTCCAGTTGATGGTAATCTGAGACTTTTCCGTTACATGAGGCTCTTAAACAAAAGATTGTAATTCCAGCAGCTTTGTTGAAGGGGAGCGTACCATTGTCTGGGGCTTTTGTGCGATCCACGCTGGAGAGGCACCTCGGCCGTGCCTTGAGAGCCACGCAACCAGGGGAGCGTGACATCCGACCCCTCATTCCGCTATTGTGTCCTCATGCTTCGCATTTTTTCTTGTTGGGTTTTTTTTTTTTTTCTGCTCCTCGTCGCCTCCTACCCTCTCCTGTGCAGCCTTGGTACAGCCTCCCGGCTTCCTTTACAATGTCTTATGCTAATCAAGTGACATCACCACTAAATACACAGTGTGGCTGCTGATTAAATTACACACCAGTAAAGGTTTCAAGGAGGTGTGTTGCTGCTGGAGAGTTGGAGGGTGCTGCTGCTGCTGGAGGGTT
>JBBGZY010000481.1:500000-540000 GCA_037952925.1 Lithobates clamitans | reverse complement strand
TATGAGGTGAATCCCTCAATACATGGAATCACTTAGGCTGATGTCACACTTGGCAGTGCTGTGACTGGTGAGGAGAACCCTCATCTGCTTACATGCGTCATTCTCTCACCTCCTGGATGAGCAAGGCGTCAATCGCTAAGTCAGCAGCGGAAGAGCGACGCCTCATTCATTCGGCCCGGGGAGGAGGTGGGAAATGCATGGATCTATGAGAAAGAAACCACGGAGAAAATTGCATCTCCAGTATGAGTTACCAACATCCCGTAATACTGTATAGAAAAAGCAAAAGTGACCCCCCCCCAGAGGGGGTACTTTTTTTGCTTTTATCTATGAAATACATGGATCAGTGTTTCTGCTGCGTCCCCCATAGTAGCGATCCCGGTGACGGCGAGGATTGCAAATGTAATCTCGCCCCGAGGCTGGATTCATACCTGTACAGTAATGTACGGAATATGTGGGTTTGCATTCACTCTGACTGCTACCCCAACACATATACAGTAGACCTAAATGCACTTGCACTATAGTGCCCCCCAACGCACAGATGTGAATAATTTGGTAGCTGCGTTGTCAAAAAGCTATACGTTTTGTTTTTTTTTGTTTTTTTTTCAGAGCCAATTAAAAATGATTAAAGCTGAAATAATTTCTCTGATACTCGCCTTTTGCTCCATTGATCTGACATCTGTGAGCTCTCACCAACGCTGATATCTCCTCCATCCCCCCTCCCGGCTTCTTCTAGGCCTTAGGCCTTTGACCGTCTTGATTGGCCAGGGCAGGATCACGCAAATCCTGTGCATGTGCTGGAGTTTATTCGTCCCCGACACACGGGCCCTGTGCTGAGAATGTACACGGATTTATTGTAGAGAAGGCAGGTAAGTTTAATTTATTGCAGAAGACGCGTGTTGTGTGTCTCTTCTGCAATAAACAGCCTGTCTGCTTGCAGGTTTGTTTTGTAACACTGTAATGTTACGTGCCGACATGTTTTTCCCACTCCCGGGACACTGTCACCATCGCCCACACTTCACACACCCACCTTCTGCCAAGTGCTGTTCAGACCACACCCACCTTCCCATCTCTAATAAGGGAACCGCCCACTTGCAGCCAAAATCCCCCAAGTTAACACTGTTTTTTTTTGAGCTGCTGTTGTGCATGCTTATGCTGCAATCTCGGGATTCATCAGGACAGCATCTAGATGCGGGACTGTCCCGGTGGTTCTGGGACAGTTGTCATCTATGCGTACAGTGAGGCATGCTGCATTAAACTTGTTGTAAATCTTCTTTATTTTTATTTAAACAAAAAAAAAAAAAAAAAAAACATGCCTATACTTACCTGCTCTGTGTAATGGTTTTGCAAAGAGCAGCCCAGATACTCCGCTTCTGGGGTCCCCCGCCGATGTTCCAGGCCCCCCCCCCCCGCTTCATCTGGTGCCCGTACAGAAAGACGCTTTCCCTAGGGGCACCCGCGTGGGCTCGCTCCTGAGTCCCGCTGCATGCGTCTATTGAAACAGACAGCGGGGCTCGCCCCCCGCTCCCATGTCACAGGATTTGATTGACAGCACCAGGATCCAATGGCACCTGCTGCTATCAATCTGTCCAATGAGGAGAGAGACAGCAGCTGGAGCCGCTGCACTCATGCACATCGCTGGATTGGATCGGGTTTAGATAAGAAAGGGGGGGGGGGCAGCTGCAGCACAGAAGGTTTTTCACCCTAATGAATAAATACAATAAAGCTGAATACACTATACAATTTTCTTTAGATTTTTTCCATGTCAAACCTTAAAGCCTCGTACACACGATCGAATTGTTGGCCAACAGAGCGTCAGATTTTTGTCAAAAGGGCGTGCGCCTCTCTTGAGCGCAACTCTTTGGGCACCTTCTGCTAATGTCGTGTTTGGTGGGCATTGTTTCCGAGCATGCGTGTTTTGTACTTTGGACTTTTGTGTGACGGACTTGTGTATTGATGATACGAAAATCTGAGAACAGACTGTTCCAAGCCTGCCATCCAACATTTGTTGGCTGAAAGTTGGACAGCAATTGTCTGAAGGAGAGTACTAACGGCTTTTAGGCCAACAGTCTGTCATCACACAATCCCCTGCCAACAATCGGATCGTGTGTACGAGGCTTTAGCTTCAATTTGTATGCAAGCAGGCAGGCCCTTGCACTGCATGGTTTTGGTAAATCTAAAAGAAATCAGACCGCAAAAGTTGTATAGTGTGTATGGGGTCTAAGGTGAAACTGCTGGACATTTTTTTTTTTTCTCTTCTTACCTGCAAGGCAAAGGCATAATGTGCTAGTATGCATTGCATACTAGCACATTATGTGAAACTTACCTAAAAATGAAGCCTTCCAGCGATGCAAGTCATTGCTGGAGACCGCTTCCATCTTCACTAGTCTTGCTTCTGGGTTTGCGGACTCCATGTGTGTGACTGATCGGAGCCGCGATGACGTCACTCCCGCGCATGTGCACGGGAGCCGCCGGTCATAGCACAGGGCTCTGACGAAACGGCACGGCTGGCCGTTCCTTCAGAGCGTCCCTGGCTGCATGTACAGTAAATATCTCCTAAACGGTGTATGTTTAGGAGATTTTTACACTACCTACAGGTAAGCCTACCTATAGGTAAAATGCAAAGATGGAAGTTTTACTTCCTCTTTAATGATTTAGAACCACTTTAAGGCAAACATACAAGTTAATGCAAGCACGGGTGTGAATGGACCCCTTGTGGAAACCTTTGTCCATTGCTAAATAAGGCCTCGTTCACATGGACGTACTTAAGTGTATGTCGCCCATATGGGGACGCACAGATTTTCCATGCCTCCCTGTGCAGGCAATCCCATTCATGCCAATTTGGACGCAGCATCTGAACGGACACAGCCGCTGCTCTCAGTTTGATATTTGCGCCATTTGCAGGTCCATGAATGCACGCGTCCTGCGGGGTCCCACACAGGCACATCAGATTGGGAGCCGTGACTGTGTCTGTCCAGCTGCTGCATCACCAATTGGCATGAATAGGCCTGCCTGCTTGGTGATTCACAGAACATCTCTGCAATCCCCTTACAAGCAAACATGGTCCTCTATTAGGTGTAAGCTTACACCCGTGTGAAGGAGGCCTTAGCAGGCCGGTGACTGTGGCAGTCGTTCATGTAGTGGAATGATAAAGACATCACCGTGAGAAATCTAAAATATGTGTGCAAGGGGCACTCTGCCTCCAAAACGCATGCGTATAAAAATAATTAGAATACGTTTTTAGTAAATTTCAGGTATTTTCGGTCAGTACAAGTTTTATCTTAGTTGTTTTTTTTAATTTTTTTCCTTCTTGCACACTAACAATGGATGTGACAGTCCTTGTGTATTCTTAAATCTAAATCATAAATGGTCAGACTTATTTTCAATCTGTCGGACTTCAGTGAACGAAATCTTGAATACTGTATTTATTGGTGCATAACACGCACTTTTTCACCGTAAAAATCGGGTGCAAATAGTGTGTGCGTGTTATACGCCAATACTTCAATTTTAACTGCCTCAGAGGGGGCGGGACGAGTGCCGTCAGATTAGTGAGAAGCTCCTGTTTACTTGGCCTCTGTCCCACCGCCATTGAACCACTGTTCTATCTACCATAGGAGATTCTCACTGTATGTAATTTGTCGGTGCTCGTCCTGCCCCCTCCCTGTCCCCTCTAGGCTGCAGATGGGCATCGATCAGGCTGCCGGGCTGTAGGCAGTGGCGGGCTGTAGGCAGTGGCGAGGCTGGCGGGCTGTAGGCAGTGGCGAGGCTGGCGGGCTGTAGGCAGTGGCGAGGCTGCTGCGGCTGAAGGCAGTGGCGAGGCGGCTGAAGGCAGTGGCGAGGCGGCTGAAGGCAGTGGCGAGGCGGCTGAAGGCAGTGGCGAGGCGGCTGAAGGCAGTGGCGAGGCGGCTGAAGGCAGTGGCGAGGCGGCTGAAGGCAGTGGCGAGGCGGCTGAAGGCAGTGGCGAGGCGGCCGCGGCTGAAGGCAGTGGCGAGGCGGCCGCGGCTGAAGGCAGTGGCGAGGCGGCCGCGGCTGAAGGCAGTGGCGAGGCGGCCGCGGCTGAAGGCAGTGGCGAGGCGGCCGCGGCTGAAGGCAGTGGCGAGGCGGCCGCGGCTGGAGGCGGCCGCGGCTGAAGGCAGTGGCGAGGCGGCCGCGGCTGAAGGCAGTGGCGAGGCTGGCCGCGGCTGTAGGCAGTGGCGAGGCTGGCCGCGGCTGTGGGCAGTGGCGAGGCTGCCCGGGCTGTGGGCAGTGGCGAGGCTGCCCGGGCTGTGGGCAGTGGCGAGGCTGCCCGGGCTGTGGGCAGTGGCGAGGCTGCCCGGGCTGTGGGCAGTGGCGAGGCTGCAGATGGGCACTGACCCTTATTTTGCTTCAAAGTTCCCTAGTTAAAATTTTAGGGTTTTTTTTCCCTGAAACTTCCCTCTTAAAATGAATGTGTGTGTTATGCACCGATAAATAGGTTAAAAATAAATATATATAAAAATAAAAAATAATAGAAAATAAAATAAAAATCTATAGATATATAAAGATATCGCTGTCCTCACTTCTATATGGAGTACAGCTGCTGTACTGATGTTGTGTTTATGGTGCTCAGTCGCTGAGGTTTGTACAGGAAGTGAGATGGTTTAACAGTATTACTATTTCAGCCTTCCTTGCTGCATGGAAGGATGTAGGTCGAGCAGGTGGGACGGGGCGTGTAACGTTTTCCGTCGGCCTCCATATTAAACCTGCTGCGAGAATCTGAGTGTTTTATGGCAGAATGGTGTAAAGCTGTTTCGTGGTCTGAGCCCCGGCCTGGCGATGACATGAATCAGCCAGGTCTCGGCTCCCTTTCCAGCAACTGACTTAGAAGAAAAGCTAATGAAAACCAGGGGAATTTAGAAGAGGGTGTGGGGAGGAGGTTGTCGGCAACAAAAGGCTGCTTATTCTCAGCGCTTTGGGGGGGGGGGGGGGGGATGGACAGAGGAAAGTGCCAAGGCTGTGATCTTGTCCGGGTGGGGTTTTCAATCCAGAAAACACTTCAAATTACCTTGACGGACCAGAGGTTGCTTGCTGCCAGAAATCAGCATTGGGGGATTTGTATGCGCTCATTCTGCACGGGCTTATTCATTCACCTAGAATTTCGAGTCGCGGCCAATGGCCATGCTTGGGAACTCTTTCAGCTGGGATCTTATTTCCACCTCTGTACAGATGTTTTAGGCATGCTGTAGTGTAATGTGGTGTGTCGGCCTCAACGTCACTTATTACATGACGTGGCCTGCACCCAGAGAGGGGAACTAATTACTAACCTGTGTGGTTGCTCCATTATGTTTCTCTATTGTGTAATATGTGTGGGAAGGCAGATTTCATGTTTGAGAAGCATTAAACATAATCGCCACTTTAGAAATGCGTTTCTTTTGCTGTTCAAGCTGAACGGAAAGCCTAATTGCACCTGCACTGTAAGGTTCAACTGCTCATTTAGGTCTAGGGGGCGTAGAAAAGCAGATTTACTTAGCCGATCCTCCATGCTGCTAGACCTTTCCCTCACAGTGTCTTCTCCCGCCCATGCTCCAGCGTGGTCAGAAGGTCTAGGCGGCATAGAAAAGATTTACTTGCCCAATCTTTCGTGCTGCTAGACTGGTCCCTGCTGTGTCTTCTACAGCATGGCCAGAGGGTGTAGGAGGACATAGAAAAACAAACTTACTTGCCTGAGCCTCGGTGCTGCTAGACCAGTTCCACCAGTGTCTTCTCCAGCATGGACAGAAGGTCTAGGCATAGAAAAGAAGATTTACTTACCGGATCCTCCATGCTGCTAGACTATTCCCTGCAGTGTCTTCTCCCCCATGCTCCAGCTTGCACAGAAGGTCTAGGTGGCAGAGACGAGTTTTACTTGCCCGATCCTCCACGCTTCTTGACCGGTTCCCACAGTGTTTTCTCCCCCATGCTCCAGCATGGACAGAAAGTCTAGGCAGCATAGAATAGAAGATTCATTTATCTGATCCTCCGCGCTACTAGACCGATCCCCACATTGTCTTCTCCCACGTACTCCAGCATGGTCAGAAGGTCTAGGCGGCATGGAAAAGATTTACTTACCCAATCCTCTTTGCTGTTAGACTGGTAACCAGTAACCACAGTGTCTTCTCATTATGTTTCAGTATGGTCAGTAGGTCTAGGCGGCATATTATTATTATTATACAGGATTTATATAGCGCCAACAGTTTGCGCAGCGCTTTACAACATGGGGCAGACCGTACACTTACAATACAAATCAATACAGGAGGGATCAGAGGGCCCTGCTCGTTAGAGCTTACAATCTAGAAGGGAGGGTCAAGTGGAAACAAAAGGTAATAACTGTGGGGGATGAGCTGATGGAAAAAATGAAAATACAGTTGTTAGGTGTGGGTAGGGTAGGCTTCTCTGAAGAGAAGGGTTTTCAGGGATCTCCTGAAAGCTAATAAAGTAGGAGATAAGCGGACAGATTTGGGGTAGGGCATTCCATAGGATTGGAGAGGCTTTGGAAAAGGCCTGGAGGCGAGCATGGGAGGAGGTGACAAGGGAGCTAGAGAGCAGGAGGTCTTGGGAGGACCGAAGAGGCATAGAAAAGATTTACTTACCCAATCATCAATGCTGCTAGACTGGTCCCTGCAGTGTCTTCTCTCCCGTACTCCAGCATAGTCAGAAGGTGTAGGTGGCACAGAAAAGCAAATTTACTTACCCGATCCTCTGTGCTGCTGGACCGGTCCTTGCAGTGTCTTCTCCCGTGTACTCCAGCACGGTCAGAAGGTCTAGGTGGCATAGAAAAGCAGATTTACTTACCCAATCCTCTGCGCTACTAGACTTGGTTCCTGCAGTGTCTTCTCCCCCATGGGCAGAAGGTCTAGGGCAGGGGGTCTCAAACTGGCGGCCCTCCAGCTGCTGCCGAACTACAAGTCCCATTATGCCTCTGCCCATGGGAGTCATGCTTGTAACTATGAGCCTTGCAATGCCTCATTGGAATTGTAGTTCTGCAACAGCTGGAGGGCCACCAGTTTGAGACCCCTGGTCTAGGAAGACACAGAAAAGATTTACTTACCCAATCCTCCCCACGGATAGACCAGTCTCCTCAGTGTCTTCTCCCCTAGGTTCCAGCATGGTCAGAATGTCTAGGTGGCATAGAAAAGCAGATATATTTACTCAGTCTCTTTGCTGCTGGACCAGTCCCCTCAGTGTCTTCTCCCCTAGGTTCCAGCATGGTCAGAAGGTCTAGGTGGCATAGAAAAGCAGATATACTTACTATACTTACTCTTCTCTCCTATGTTCCAGCATGATCAGAAGGTCTAGGGGGCATAGAAAAAAAGATTCTTCTGCACTCAATTATGGCTTTAATCATGTTTGATGCTTCTGTAGTACCAAGATGGATACGTTTTGTCTTTTACATGTGCCGAGTGACCGCAAATCCCAGCAGTCATTGTCTTTTTTGGCATGGTGTGCTGTAATTCTACTGGAGCGCAGCAAGTTTCTGATGTTTACTGTGTTGTTTGCTTTTAACCTAATAGCATAATTATTCTGTTTCTCCAGGGATTCTAATTACTGAGAAGTATCTGTGCAAAATGCAAATTTAACCCCGAGAACACATCCTGGGTGTGTCCACAGGCAGGCAGAGCTCCTCACTTTAGTTCATATTTTCAGCCTGGGCTACTAATATGCAGTGTTTGTTGCCGACGTTATGACCTGGGTGTAATGGAAAAACTTAACGCTGGTTCACACTGGTGCGAGATGCGCCCTGAATTTGAGAGCACATGTCGCATGACGTGTAAAAATCAATGTTTCCCTATGAGAGCCATCTTATCTGGTCTGACTTGCGTCGGTCTGACTTTGGAAAAGGTTCCTGCATTACTTTGGTTCGATTTTCTGTCCGATTTCAACCCATAGAATTGAATGGAAGTCGCATCCAAGTCGGATCCTCATCTTGATGTGATTTGGATCTGGCATTACAGGAAGATCATACAGGCATTCCCTGAAGCTGCTTCTAAGTTGCGCGATTTTCATGTCGGAGCAGTGTGAAAGTGTTACTAAACCCACAACAGTAAAATAGGAAAATGATGGGTTTTCTGCAGTCTCTGTGACATGGAACACCCACAATGATCCTTCTAACTAGAACTCATCTTTGTAGGCTTTACAGTGCTCATAGATGCTGGAGGGTGTCTTTAAAAATGCAGTTGCGATTGGACTGTCCAGTTGTGTTTAGCCTATGAATAGAAAACCAAATAGAATATTCCTATCCCGCGCGTTCCTGGAGATGGCTTGAAGCAACTACTGGAAACCGGTATCAACACATGTTGAAGCATATTTTGCCAGCACACCATGGATCGTCAAAATGGCATCTAAAAATGTATTGGTGATCACAGTAGTAAATTGGGACCTTTCGGGGGCCACACAGGACCCATTCATCAGAATGCTCCTTCCACTTGTGGTCATTGAGAAGAATGCTCCTTCCACTTGTGGTCATTGAGAAGAATGCTCCTTCCACTTGTGGTCATTGAGAAGAATGCTCCTTCCACTTGTGGTCATTGAGAAGAATGCTCCTTCCACTTGTGGTCATTGAGAAGAATGCTCCTTCCACTTGTGGTCATTGAGAAGAATGCTCCTTCCACTTGTGGTCATTGAGAAGAATGCTCCTTCCACTTGTGGTCATTGAGAAGAATGCTCCTTCCACTTGTGGTCATTGAGAAGAATGCTCCTTCCACTTGTGGTCATTGAGAAGAATGCTCCTTCCACTTGTGGTCATTGAGAAGAATGCTCCTTCCACTTGTGGTCATTGAGAAGAATGCTCCTTCCACTTGTGGTCATTGAGAAGAATGCTCCTTCCACTTGTGGTCATTGAGAAGAATGCTCCTTCCACTTGTGGTCATTGAGAAGAATGCTCCTTCCACTTGTGGTCATTGAGAAGAATGCTCCTTCCACTTGTGGTCATTGAGAAGAATGCTCCTTCCACTTGTGGTCATTGAGAAGAATGCTCCTTCCACTTGTGGTCATTGAGAAGAATGCTCCTTCCACTTGTGGTCATTGAGAAGAATGCTCCTTCCACTTGTGGTTATTGAGAAGAATGCTCCTTCCACTTGTGGTCATTGAGAAGAATTCTCCCCTTACAGATAGCTAAAAATATGATTGGTGTCAGTGGGAACTTATCTGAGAGGCAGAAAATGCTGATTGCTCAAGGAACCCCTAGCAACCTCTGGGGGGAACCCTGGTTGAGAAACCTTTGACTAGCCCAAGCTTTCTCAACCTTTTGACTCTAGAGGAACCCCACAAATAATTTTCATGTCTCAAGGAACCCTTACTAAAACCAATACATCAGGGCTCAATAGGAACAATGCTTCTTAGATTGGTAGTCAAATAGGAAGAATGTCCCCCTTAACGTGGTTCTCAGAATGCCACCCTTAAAGACCAGCTAAAAAGATATTTGGTGTCATGCTGCTGGCTTTGCTAAGTGATGCTGAACCTTGAACTCTAAAGGCATCATCAAAAAGGTGCTTCATTAGCCGCAGCTCAAGGAACCTCTAGCAACCTCTGGAGGAACCCCAGGGTTCCACGGAACCCTGGTTGAGAATGGCTGGACTATTCTATGAAATAGGGTGTGGCATAGACTCCTTCCAGCTCTGACATATAACAAGAAATTAATTTATTTTTCTGACCGGTCTGATCAATAATCCAATTGTGAAACCTCAGATGGTGGTGTCTGGTAGATGCCCCATAGAAAGATATAGATTGTCACTTGATCAGGCTGTCATCTCTTTCCTATTGCTACGTTTGTCACAAGATTTTTTTTTTATTTTTATTTTTTTTTTTATTATCACAATTGTCATGTGATTTGGTAATACTGACGTGCCCAGGAAGTGTGAATTTTTATTAAACAGGCCCTCTTTTAAAATAAATGTCTTCCATTCTGTGTTGGTCCCCCGTCTCCCCAGCTGCATGGTCTGTGGATTTTACCCACGCTAATGCCGGAGGGCGAGTCTGGATGTCTAGAATCTCTATAAATTATAGGAGGCCTCTGGAGATTTGTGTCAGGGGCTGCAGATGGGGACGGGAACGATAGAGAAGATTAAATTCAGAAATCAATCGCTAATAGCCCCACATGCTGAGCCCGACCTTGTCACACCCATATATAATAATACGGGGAACATAGCCAGCACCTGGCAGAGGGGTGACCATATGTGATGGCACCCCATTTAAAAAAAAAAAAAAGTGGTGGCGCCCCCTTATTCAATGCCCGCCATTATAAAGGCATTTCCTCTATGGAGACCTAAATGGCAATGCAGCATGCCAAGTGCTTTTGTAGTAAATAAGTAGAAGTAGCAGTCTATGGAATTGTATCCAGAATGAGGCTGTAGCTGCCCAGAGAGTGCTGGAGGGGTATACTGCCAGGCCCCATTGACTACACTTCATACTGGGTCTTATTGATCAGAGTGGGGGAGGGGGGGTCAATAAAATTACCCTAATCCTCTGTTACCACCGCTTTGAAGTCCTGGTGTGATGCTCTGTATCCTGCAGATGTCAGATTTCATTGTAGGATATAGTGGGGCTAGTGAAAGGAAGAAGGAAGGAAAGGGGCCGCAAGTCAATGTCGCTGGTAGAGGAAGGCAGGCTGGGAGGTTGGTGTGATTTGCACATCATATTAATCTGAACCAGGATGGATTTGATTTAAATCATAATTTTTAAAGAGCAGCTGTCATCTTTGACCCGCTGCTGTTGACTCACCGACAGTCCCATTCCCTTTAATGGGACGGCTGGTGATGTGGCAGTGACACAACAAGGTGAGGGACGTGGTGGCAGCGAGTGAGTGGATGCCCCGCTAACAGGCGCTGCCATGATGGGTCTGAAATGACAGGTGCTCTTTATAAATGTAAGGACTCATTCTTGCTGTTAGAATCTTTAATATTTGCAAACAAAATGAAGGCTTCCTATTTAGAATAATAAGCCATCAGGTTAGTAAAACAGCGATATCAGAACCGATTCAATCGTACAGTTTGTAGTGTACATAGATTTGCAAAACAATGGGATAAAGGAATATTCCTGAACTTTGCATCAATGCAGTGCATGTTATCTCAGCTTGCAGAGCTTGGTTTTATTGAATGAGTTTACCAAAAATGTAAATATTGCAGAATATACAGCCTTACACTACATAAGTAAGCTCCATTTCATGCTGAATAAACTAAATTATTAATGTTCCCGTGAAATTGTGTGAATTCTCGGTTCCTGATTGGATAGATTGACAGCAGCAGGTGCCATACAGTGACGGGGGGGGGGCTGCTGTCTGTGTCAATGGACGCAGCAGCAGGACTCTGGAGCGCCCCCCGCACAAGTGTCCCCTATGGAATGCCGCTCTCTGTGGGGGCACTAGGTGAAGAGGAGGGTCCGGGAGCGCCGCCAGGTGACCCCAGAAACGGAGAATCGGGGCCGCTCTGTGCGTAATCCTTGCAAAGAGCAGGTAAGTATGATATGTTTGTTTAAGAAAAAAAAAAAAAAAAAAAAAGTACCTTTACAATCACTTTAAAGTGGCATTAAACTCTGTACTACCACTTGTACCTAAAGGTAAGTGTATAATAAGGCTTACCTGTAGGTACTGTGAATATCTCCTAAACTTGCTACTTGCTAGACCTTCAGAGCCCGTGCCAGAAACGGCGGCTCCAGCGCACATGCGCGGGAGTGACGTCATCGTGCCCCCGGCCACTCCATGTAGCCAGAGGCTGCGAACCCGGAAGGAAGACCAGGGAAGATAACGGCCGTATCGGCGGTGACATTGCAGTGCGGGGCGGCTTTGTTCTAAAGGCAAGTCTCTAATGTGCTAGTATGCGATGCATACTAGCACATTATGACATTGCTTTGCAGGAATTTTTTTTTTTTTTTTTTTTTTAAGCATCAGTGGTTTACAACCGCTTTAAACCATTTTAGATCTGTGTAAATATTTGTGAGCCGTCTGCATGGAGATGACAGCTCTGCTGTACATGAACTCCCCATGTCCCAGGCATCGGGGGGGGGGGGGGGGGGACTTTTTATCAAAAGCTTCTGCCTGGAATAGTGGAAATCTGGGTCACCGTACGGTAGCAATGTGCAAACAATGTCTAGTGTAATATTTCCTAACGTACGTGTAACATGCTGCAATCGGAGCTCTTTGAAGCGTTGCCAGCGTGTGGTTATTGTATCTGAGACTCTAAATGAGATGTATGATGGTGGGGGGGGGGGCTCTGGAGCCTGTCAGTTGGGACCATCAGATGAAAACTGTATAGAATCATATCGGTGACAGAGAAAACGGGAATGTCAGATTATAAAATTGAGCAATAGTTTCATTTTCTGCCTAAATGAAGTTTGCCTTATGACTGCCTCCTGACTACTCCCGTGTACGCCCGGAAAACCCAATAAAAATGGGTTCATGTTATGTGTGTCACTAAGAATGTGTCCATTGTTCACTTGTGTACTTAGTGCGTGATCCTTGTGAGATTATTCTAGAGTTTGTTTTCTCTATTCCTCCTTGTTTTTGTTTTTTTTAGTGTTTTATCCAGCACATGGAAGTTGTGACTGTGCAAACAAAAAGCTTAGTGCTACTACTACCCATTTATTTCACCATCCACAGTCACCCACCTGAGAGTAATGATGCATGAAGATGATCCGCACAACCCATATTGCTCTAAAATCTTGCTTTTATTCAGGAAGCCACAGTGTACAATACGCAGGTACAGTCAGTTGACGCGTTTCAAGCTTCAGATTCAACACACATTACCGGCTAGTTTACACTTGCTTCAGATCATGGCTTCGGACAGGCTTTGTTAAAACTCTCTGAACGCTAGCCAAAGCCCCTGTCACTAAATAAAATTACAGTCCTCTTAACGCCTTGCTTCAAAAATGATACCCCATGTCGCTTTAGTGGTGGTGCTTCAAAGCCTCCATAGAAGTCCATGACAAAGCTCACTTGAAGCACCACTGGAGCATCATTAAAGCCCCACTGAAGGACCATCGAAGCACCAACCCCCGAAGCATCAAAAACGCATGTTGAAGTGGTAGGCGCTTTGGTGGTGCTTCAAGCAAGCTTTGCCATAGACTTCTATTGAGGCTTTGAAGCACCACTAAAGCGACATGAAGTATAATTTTTGAAGCAAACGCAAGGTGTAAACAGGACTGTAAGGTAACCATTTTATTTAGTGACAGGGGCTTAAACTGGCATTCAGAGAGCTTTAACAAAGTGTGTCCGAAAGGCTTGTTTTGAAGCAAGTGTAAACTAGCCCTAAAGGATACGTTCACCTTTTGTAACATGTTACTGTCAGAAACCATGAAATCAGACCGAGAGAGAAGTACAGTTAAATCACACTTGTTTAATAATAAAAGTAAAAAGAACAAACTTTGGCTAATGTCATCTGGACAAGTGTCCCCAATAGAAGATTTTCCCTCTATTTTTGTTCTGGTGGCAACCCTAACTTTTGCATTTACCATACTTTCATTCCCAGGTAATCGGTACAATTGAAGAGTATCTTCCCTAACAGGGACATAAATGGCGATAAAATACTGGCAGTGGATCTATCTGCTCACCGCGCTTTACAAATTTAAAAGAGAAGAAATTAAAGTGGAACTTTACGCATAACTTGATAACAACTAATGTTCTTTTACAAGGAACATACATTCCACATTAATAATGATGCTGCAAGAATAAGTGTGTGCTGTAAATTGCTCCGGTTTCTTCTTGCTGGAGGCCGCCATTTTGCTGAAGCCCAGACCCCCTGAACAGCAGTAAATCATAAAGCAGAACTAAACCTATCGATTTTAACGGTCTCAAAATAATTAGGCCTCATGTACACTGCTGCTGGTAAACGGACATTTAGGAGCAGTTGGGCGTCCTTTTTTTTTTTTTTTTTTTTTTTTTCAGCTGCCCCATAACTCTCCTCTGTTATCTTATCAGTATTCGGTATCAGGGTCGTTTATAGTAATTTCTAGGCAGTTGCGTTTAGAGGCGCCTTTTGGAACCCCAAAAAAATGCGCTTAGGGGCATTTCAAACATGGCTAAACGTGGTAACTCGCGTTTTAGCCATGTTTCGTTTACAGGCGTTTTTCATTTTTGGCTATTTTAAAGAAGAAGAAAACATATTTTTTTTTTGTTTTTGTTTCAAACGCTTCTAAACGTAAAAAGCGGCATGTAAACGTGGCAAAACTGACATATTAAACGTGCGTTATGATCTGTCAAGTTAAATCGTGCAGGAGAGGTTGTATAAACCTGAAGATAAACTTTGTCCAATGAACGATCTGCCGACTTTCTGATTGCTAGTACAGGTAGTGCCCGAGTTACGAACGGGTTAGGGACTGCCTGTTTGTTCTGAAGTCGAATTTGTTCGTAAGTCGGAAGCGCATGCGCAGAACAGCAGAGACGTTGTTTTCCAATGTGCCCGCTGATGCCGCCTCCCGTTCATAATTAGGAGTCGTTCGTAAGTCGGAGGTTCGTAACTCGGGGGGGCCCCCCGTATGCTGCTATTGACAGCTGATTACGAATTTTCGGCAGACAAAATCTGGATGTGCAGGCTTGAAAAATTTTTTTATCTGATGTGACCACAATGTTTTTTTTTTTTTTTTTCATTAGTACATTTTCTGACAAAAAAAAAATCTGAAGAGCAAGACTGGGCATGCTCAGAAATTAAAGAACACATACAAAACAATTTAACACATTACGTCACTTATGACGTTGAATTCTGTCGTCTGAAAATTTTCTGTTAGTACCCTCTTCACTTTCGATTTGAGACTAGCATCAAACAAAAAACTGACACATTCATCCAATAATCTGACCGTGTGTACAAGGCTTTAGACCAGGGGTCTCACACTGGTGGTCCTCCAGCTGTTGCGGAACTACAAGTCCCATGAAGCATTGCAAGGCTGACAGTTATAAGCATGACTCCCACAGGCAGAGACATGATGGGACTTGTAGTTTCGCAACAGCTGGAGGGCCTCCAGTTTGAGACCCCTTCTTTAGACTAACCTTTTACAACCTTGGAGCACGTTCACCTATTGCCGGTACTAAACCCTTGTGTTGCATCTCTCATCCAGCGACTAGAGGGATTGGCGGCTTTCTACAAAGGAATAATTGCTGACATTGAATATGAGCCCAGTGTCTGATTCTATATAGCAGCCTACATGTGGAATGGATCTACCTAATTAGCGGAATTCTCCTAGTAACCTATTTCACCTTTTCCTCTTTTTGTCCTCCTTGCAAACATCTGGGTAGAGTTAGGCAGCTCAGCGTGCGGTCTGCTGAACCAAAATCCAAGGCAGAAGATCATATGGGGGTGTCTGTCCTGCTGTGTATGGGATCGAATATGCATCCCGTCATGCTGGGCTCTGATATCTGTGGGCTCAGGACAGCTGCATGGAGCAGACTTCTTATAAGAACGTATTATGTGTTCTCCAGAGGCCACTGCCGATAAATCTAATACAGTCACATAACTCTATTGCAGTATGCTCCAAATATGCAAGGTCAGGAGGTTTTTCAGATGACAAGGTAACATGCTGTACATAAGGCGGGGAGAGTCGTGTTACTGGTAAGGGGAAAAGTTCACACGGGGAAGTCTTTAATTCATCATTGCTGCTCCCCTTCTTCTTATCTATAGCAGATAAGGGAGATATGTACAGCATAGAGAGTCTGTACATATTCCATAAAGTCAATGTTCTAATCATTGTGCATATGGAAAAAAGTCAGAAGTGGCTCTGACTTATGTTCGTCGTTTAGTTTCGAATGGGCCCCTCACATAGCTTTAAAAAAGGAACTTCACCCCCTCAATGCCAATTATGTTTATCCCCCCTGATGGGTTATCCTCCAAAGACATTCTCACAGGGTCCAGTGGATCCTGTTGCAGCCAATCATCTGCCACAAGACTGGTCCCACACCGCCATCTTCTCTACCTTGGCTATCGAGAGGCCACTGTTCTGGGTTCTTGCTGACCATTTTCGGGGGGCAGGCTGCAAGGACCAGGTTGAGCCAGCTCCCCCCCCCTAGTGACGTGCATCGGCACATGTGCATCACGGTAACCTTACGCCAGTGGTGGGGTCAGGCATGTTGGGACGTGAATCCGAACCCACCTGAGCTGTCCCGCCAAGAAGCTGTTAGTGTGGACAGCCATTCATAAGCAGTGGAGGCATTCCCTGTCCCACAGCCAGATGTATACATGCCCCTTGTGTGTGTGGCTGTGGGGAAGCGAATGTCTACCCCTCTTAAGATTGGCTGTTTGCATCAACAGTTTCTCAGCTGCACGTACAGTATATATACCCCTTGTATACGTTACAGATCCCAGGAGGCATCAGACAGGGATAAGCTCAGACTTGTGTCCTCATCGGCCTGAACTTTACCACCAAAAAGCTGTCACTGCAAACAGCCGATCTGAAGCGGTGGAGGCTACCTCTGCCCTACAGCTGCATGTACAGTATATATACCCCTTGTATACCTGCAGCTATAGGGTGGGAATAGCCTCCACCGCTTCAGATTGGCTGTCTGCAGTGACCGCATTTTGGTGGTACCGCTCAGGCCTATTAGGACACAAGTCTGAGCTTATCCCTGTCTGATGCCTCCTGGGATCTGCAACGTTTGTATCCCAAGAAGCCATGGGGAATGCCATTCTGGCCTAGGGTAAGAAGCATCTTAGTGCAATTTGATGAAACCCAAAGAATTCTCTGTTGGGTTCCCGCGCTGCATGGCTGATCACCTGTGTGGACAGTGGATCAGGCCGGGCGCTCGGCAAACCTAGCAGGAGCCAAGTGTAGATCACTGGAGTAGTGGGTGGTGTTTGCTTTGGTGATTTCCAACTTCCAGGAGCATCATACAGATATGGTATATACATAGTTACATTGGTCCATGCTGCACCAATGTAACTATGTAAAAATATACCAAATCTGGAATTCTTCTTCTTTAGCCCTTGTTCACACCGGTGTGATTTGTCATGCAATTTTACAGTTCCAAATTGCATGACAAGTCGCGCCCCATTGCCGGCAATGGAACCGTTCAAATCGCCGTGACTCAAAAGTTGTTTTTTTTTTTTTTTTTTTAGAGCCAGCAGCCACCCAGTCACAGTATCTACAGCTACAGAGACTCCCACCCTATGGTGTGGACTATATTAGTCATATGAACTTTATTCACTGGCTTTGCGCTGCCTTAACTCTCACTCCATCCAGCTTCCAGTGTGCTAATATTTGTTTGTTTTTTTCTTTCTAGAAAAAGGTTCCTGAACTACTTTTTTTTTTTTTTCAGATTTTCATTGCAACTTGCATAGACTTCTGTTAAACCAAGCCGCAATGAACTCATCAGCCACACTGATGAGGGGCTTAAAGATTTAGTTCACCTTTTGTAAAAAAAAAATACCTTATGCAGTCAAGAAGTCCCAGTAGGTAACAATAAACCAAATGGCTGTGAAAACCTTTGTTAATGTTTCTGCCATAACTGAAGTCCATATGCATCCCCACCATAGCCTGCCCAAAAAACTCCCAACACTCTGCATAGCTCCATTTCGGACCTGCTCCAAGGACAAGCCAGCATCACAGGATGAGTGCCGTCCTTGTTCAGAGCCGCGGCTGAGCTCAGCAGTAAGAACCTCACATAGGTGTCCTCACATAGGTGTCCTCACATAGGTGTCCTCACATAGGTGTCCTCACATAGGTGTCCTCACATAGGTGTCCTCACATAGGTGTCCTCACATAGGTGTCCTCACATAGGTGTCCTCACATAGATGCCCTTACATAGATGCCCTTACATAGATGCCCTTACATAGATGCCCTTACATAGGTCCTTACATAGGTCCTTACATAGGTCCTTACATAGGTCCTTACATAGGTCCTTACATAGATGCCCTTACATAGGTCCTTACATAGATGCCCTCACGGTTCCTCAATGATTTCATAATAGGGCAAAGCTGCCACTTTCACAAATATTTTTCTATATGAATTGATTTTGTGATGTAATGATAGTTATTATATTCTTGAATTATTCTTTCTCAGTTTGAATGAAAATAAAGGATGTCCTAGATCCTAGCGGTCAGGTACTGCGCCACGGTCTGACTCTGATTAGTCTGAGAAAGCTCATTCATGTGCACAGTCTTTCTTCTGTTCTGGAGTCTGACAACACACACAACCCCGTACAGCAATGACAGAGGCTGTTGTTTAATTGCTGATCCTCTGGAACTATCATATCTCAGCTCTCAGTTATTTTCAATGCCTCTCTGTTCTCATAATGAGGGAAAATTACTCGGAAAGTGGAACATTTCGAACTGAGCGCTCTCACTAGACTTGATCCTTTTGTAGAATGCGCCCAGTTGTCCATATCACCGGACATATTAATTGGGTTGTGCATTGTTGCTTTTTATAGACTTTTTTTTTTTTTTTTTTTTTTTTTTTTCACTGTGACACTTTTAATTCACAATTTCTGTAAGCCATAGAATTGTCTGTAGTCACATGACATTTAATGGTTGGCCCTGGGAATAGAACGCGTCGGGTGACTTTTACTTGGTGTTCGGCTCGCACAGAAGGAAGGTCATACAGAGAGCGAGGGTATAAAATGATGGCTGGTATAAAAGGGGGGTATGAAGTTCTCTTTTCAGGCCAAGGGTTTGGCTGCACCAGCATATCAGTACATAAAGTGGGACATTCCATACCAGTCACAATACAGAATGAGTATAAAAGCTACGTCCAATGAGATAAAGACTATCCACATATTAAAGTGGTTGTAAACCTCAGACATGAAATATGACAAAGCATATCTCTCTGTAGTGTGTACTTGTCTCAATTAAGAGCACCAAGTGTAATTTCTGTCTGCTGCTTTGTTCCCCTGCTATCATCATGAATCACTTCTGACAAGTTTTCCTGACACCAGGAGAAAAAAGGTGCGACGGGATGGAGCTTTAGCACACAGCCTGTGATTGACAGCCTCAGCTCTGTTCCTGTGTGCTGTGTACAGAGTTGTGTGTCCCTTTCTTCCAATCGGTGCTCAGCTTTTCTCACTGAGCTCTGTAGACTGCAACCTCAGCTCTCTGCCCCCTTTTTTTCCTGACAGCTCAGACACACTGTGTACATTCTGCACCTAGAACAGATGAAGAGAAGACTGCAGATAAACGGGTACAAGTTATGTAGGAGGATTTGTTTCATCTCGGTTTATCACCTGAGGCCAGTCACTTCAATGGGTATATGTAAGGGTTTACAACCACTTTAATCAATATGCATAACCCAAATTAAGAGATGGTATAGCTTCCGCCCAGTCCTAACCTTTATTTGTAAAGGGCAGCAAATGAGCATAGGATTCCTGAATTCTGGGGCGAAGCAAAAGAGTAAAACAAGGAGAGAAAGAAATGTGGGGGGCGCGGTGGCATCGCTCTTTCGTTGCAAGGATATCATCTTATTCCCTGAAAGTAGAGAGTGCCCATTGAAGCCATGTATATCTGAATTTCTCCTATTTGCCTCGTAATGCTGAAACCCGGGCAAGAGTTTAGGCGGAGATGCCTGCTTCTTGCGTGCCGGTATTGAGGCCCCCTGGCTGCATTCTGAAGGTGGATCGGCATTGATTTATTTATATTTCGGGAAACCAGAGGGGTGTAGCAGGAACCTTGCTTGGGTCGGCACCTAGCTCAAAATCAGTGAGTCTCCCTAACTCGAGTTTAATAGTCTCCCTAACTCAGGACCAGAAGCCTGCAAGCTTTTTACAGCAATGGTTATCAACCTCGGTTCTCAACCTCAGTCCTCAAGTACCCCCAACAGAGGCCATGTTTTGGGACTTTCTCTTAGATAATAAAAGCTGTCCAAAATACCAAGCCATTCACTCTGATTTAAAGCACCTGTGCAAAATGACGTTAAATCTGCCAATATGGCTTGTTGGGGGGGGGGGGAATTACTTGAGGACTGAGGTTGAGAACCACTGGTCTACATGACTAGAAGATATGGAGGATGGTATCCTCCACCTCTTTGCATCTCTAGCAGGTGTTCACCACCTCCGGTACATTTTTTTCAATAGCATCAGGACTTTGTACCAGCGTATGAGAACCTTGTAGCTCAGTTTCTTGTGTTTGCTCGACGTGGACAAGTAGTGGGAAAAGTATAAGATTTGTTCTCTCTGAGCCGATGAGAACGTGAGGCCTAGGTCTCTTTCCCACTTGAGCAGGAGGGGGGGTGCAAAAGAAGGCTGGAGAAGCACCTTGTAGGCAGCCGAAACTGTTAGAAGTGTGCCCTGACTCCGAACACATTTTTCAAATGATGAGTTTGGGTGGGATGAGATCCTGACTAACCTTTCCAGATTACAACTCCTTTAACTAGAAGTATCCTAAGTATTTAATTCATTTTGAATGGGAATTCCATCTTGGATAAAAATCAGGTCAGGTCATTGTATTCCTTGTGTAGAAATACAAAAATATCGGATACAACCTGAATTATTGGAATAGATATGTGAATACGGAGGGTCAGCTGTTTTAGGTTCCTAATGTGAAGGGTCTAGCTTGCACCTACAGCACACATAATTGGGTCACAAGTGAGCTTCTATTTCTCATACAAGCACCAAATTTTGTCCAGATACAAAGTGTAGACACGTGTATAAGGTTGGGATATGGGGTTGGGTCGACTAGAATCCCATTTGTATGTGGGAGAACAAACCTTGTCTTATGAGTAATCAAAGAACTGACCTTTTGTCATTTGAATGTTTGTTTTTTACACTTAAGTAAGGAGTAGGTGTCCTGTTAAAGCAGTTTTATTGGTATATGATTTATTCTGACACATTGAGCTCATTGCTTCTTATGTAATCACATTTTTGCAGTGTAGTGTGGCTATTTCACAGGGGCTAGATAATGACTTGAAAGTATGGCTCTAGAGATCTGGCGTCCAACTCTGCTGCGTTAACCTCTTCACTGCGACTTTTTTTTGTAACTTATTACAGCCTTGTCTTAACGAGGTTAAAGTAGAATTCCAGCCAAAAGTTTTTTGTTTTTTTATTTCTTGAGAGGGGTCTTTATATAGGGGTAAGATCTTCCCAGCAAAAATTAAATAAAAAAAAGTATACTTTTTTGATGGGAATTTTAAGGAAGTGTTAAACATATGGATTTTCTTGCGTTATTTGTAATCCCTCATCAGTACTTGTAAAGTCCCAGGAGTAAGATAATATACCTAACTATTCCTGGTTTTCCTCCATGGTGCCTAGACGAGGGTGATGTCGCCCTTCTTCTGACAAGATCATAGAATGCCAAGTAGCCCAGATCTCATAAAAAGATAGTCCTGCACTGTGCTGCAGGATCTTCTCATGAAATTTGAACTGCTCGGCATTACCAGGGATCTAGTTGGCAGGAGGATGATGTGACCTCTTGCCATATGGAATTTTTGGAACAGCAATTATATCATCAAACTACATTTTTGCCATCTAATAAGTGGACCTTGCCTGAAGGCCTGCTTTATTCTGACCTTCTGTTAGATGATTCCATTGCATGCCACCAGAATAGCACCCTTGATACCACTAGGTATCCAAGTACCGCACATAGTTTCCAAACTGCGGCTCTCCAACGGTTGCAGAAGTACAAGTCCCATCTTGCCTTTGCGTTTGGGAGTCATGTTTGTAACTATCAGCCTTGCAATGCCTCATGGGACTTCGTTCGGCAACAGCTGGATGGCTGCAGGTTGGACGCCTATTTACATCACTGCTTAAAGTATATCTAAACTCAACAATCGTGTGGCTTACCAGTGATGGTGATTAGATGGTGATGGTTGCAATAGTTTTCTTTTGTCAAGTTAAGCACATTTCCTGTAAGTACAGTAAAGTATGAACCTGTTAAAAATCCAGGAGAAAATAGAAAATGAATGCAGCTACCACATCTAAGGATTGGTAAGCTGCAGTATATATTTTGGTACTTGGGTTTAGATACGCTTTCTGTTGTATTGGAATCTCACTGCCCAGTCTTCTCCATGAACTCTTCCACAAATTCATACACCTTCCTGTCTTTGTAAGGATGTCTACAATACATCACTTTTAGCCACATTCCCACGTTTTCCCAAAAAGTACCTCTTTAAAATGACCCTGTAGTCAGCGGAAGTTGGGAGACATCCCATCTGTTGGTATGCTTCCTCTAGAGCAGGTGGCCAGCAGTTATACAATAGAAGAGAATGTCTGTTCTTTGGCAAGGCTAAAATCATGAACTTTCACTCATTCCAACAATATATATCCTACAGAATTTTGGAAATATTTGTATGTTAAACTTTCCATTTTACGTTGTTGTTTCAGAAATGACAAATGCCTATGATAAATCTTGTGACTATGTAAAGCAGCCATTTTCAACCTTGTAACCCCAGGGGAAACCTTGAAATAATTTTCAGGTCTTAGGGAACCCTTTCGCAAAAAAGTTAATTGGTGGTTAGTGGCAAAAATGCCTTTTACGTTAGTGGCTACTGGGAAGAATATCCCCCCCAACAGTGGCCATCAGTAGAAAGAATGTCCACTTTTTGCGTTGGTCGTCAGTGGGAAGAATGACCCCTTCCCTTCCCCAAAACAAAAAAAAGTCACCCCGGGACTTTAAATAAGGTGAATGCGATTAGCCAGTCACATGACACAAGTAAATACTGTATCAAAGTTTATTAAAAGTGGTCATACATACATGAACAACAAAAAATTGCCAAGCCGGTCAGCTGATACATACAGTATAAGACAATATTACACGTTTAGCAGTATAGATGTACATAGCTATATACACTGGCGTAGAAAGTGACCCTACGCGTTTCGCAAGACTGCCCGCTTCATCAGAAGCTGAAAACCCAGAGTTCCCCACCCCCACTTCCCCCTCAGTGGAGGTCAGTGGGAACAGTGTCCTCTTTACATTTGGTGGTCAGTGAAAAGAATGACAGCCCCCCCCCCCCCAAAATCAGTGGAGGTCAGTGGGAAGAATGTCCACCTTACATTTGGTGGTCAGAATGTCCACCTTTTGCATTTGGTGGTCAGTGGGAAGAATGTCCACCTTACATTTAGTGGTCAGTGGGAAGAATGTCCACCTTTTGCATTTGGTGGTCAGTGGGAAGAATGTCCACTTTACATTTGGTGGTCAGTGGGAAGAATGTCCACCTTTTGCATTTGGTGGTCAGTGGGAAGAATGTGTATACCTTTTGCATTTGGTGGTCAGTGGGAAGAATGTGTATACCTTTTGCATTTGGTGGTCAGTGGGAAGAATGTGTATACCTTTTGCATTTGGTGGTCAGTGGGAAGAATGCTCAGCCTGACAGTGCTGGTCAGAATGCTACCCTTAAAGACCGCTAAAAAGATTGAAAGTGTTATGTTGCTGGTTCTGCCAAGTATGGTTCACTACGGAACTGTATAAGTACCATCAGATTGAAGGTCCAGCAACCACAGCTCTAGGAACCCCTAGCAACCTCCTGGAGGAACCCTGATTGAGAATGGCGATGTAAAGTAATAATAATCATCACTTAAAGTGGAGTTCCACCCACTTTTACAACTCTTCAGCATCCCTCACTAAACTGTGCACTGCAAACAAATTGGATATTTTTAATTTTTTTTTCTCAGCACTTACTGTATATCTGCTGTATTCATTTTTCACTACCTCCTCCCTGGCCGCGGGCCATCTCATCATTGCCTGTTTGCAATGCCTTCTGGGAAGGGGCGGCAACTTCCTCTGAAACTGCCGTTGCTATGGAAACCTGACCTGAAACCTATTAAACTGCTTGTGCTGCACTGAGCATGTGCGAGATCTGCAAGGATGAGATCCAGGAAGAAACACAGTCTGGCTTCAGATGCCCACACTTAAGATGGCCATGGCCTGCTGTAAGTTTATAAAATAACAAACTACTGCTATAAACTAACAAAACAGACCTTAGTTTACAGACTAACTTTACTAGAATACATTAGGCTTGTGTATTATAGGGGTATTTTTATTTAAAAAGTATAATTTCGTCCGGAACACCACTTTAAGCACAGACAAACATAGTATACCTTTGAAAAGAAAAGCTTTTGACCAAAACAACCAGATTTGTGGTCTCCAAACAGACAGTGTGAAAGCTGAAACCCAATAAGCGCTGTAATAGTAGTGCCTGATTTTGTTTGTCATTATACTTCAGTTTTTTAACAGGTTCGTGTTGAAGCTGTCTAAATTATCTGCCAACCTTTTCGCATGGGTGTTATAAAGCAAGCTTATAGGTATTGGACAGAATAGGAATGACTCACGTCCTGGCAGGATCTCTTCAGTGTGCTAATGAATTTCAGAGACATCTATCAACATCAGCGGACTTTGAAGGATCACATGATGTAAGGCTTCTATTCAAAGCAACCGCTGCATTACAAGATCACTGCAGTGCCAATGCTCTGATCAAGGCGCATCATAGGAGTCATTCTGCTTCGTTATGAGATGGGACTTCCCTGGAATAGCCGCTTAACACCGTCTTACCACCCCTGGTGTGAATAGACTCCTAGGCCTGGTTCACACCTGTGCAGTTTGCTTTTGATCCGTTTCTGCAGTGCTGTGGTATTTGTTATGAACCAGAAGCCACATCAAACAATGACACTTGCACTGTTTGCATCTAAACTGACCATATTGGATAGCCCCAACTTACTGTTATTTCAGAAAAAGTGTTTAAAAAACAAATCAACAAATCGGTGGTGCTGCAGTGCTCCTGTACCAATGAGGAAAATGCTCATAGGAGGTGAGAGCAGAGGGACAGAGAAATGAGCTCATCAGTTTGTTGCTTCTTTACTGTCCAATCACAGCCTGTGATTGGAAGACCTATTTGTTATACTTAACAGCAGTAGAGAAATTGAGTCTCCTGCCCTGTCAAAGTAAGGTTTGCTGTGATAATCTCAGAACTGGATTTACATAAATAAAAATCTTCCTGTAGGTACAACAACTCACTTATATAAATGCTATGTTGTCAAAAGCTTTGGAACGCCTCTCTTTATGGACCTTGCTTTGTGCATGGTGCGCAGTCATGTTGGAACAGGAAGGGGCCAATCCCCAAACTGTTCCCACAAAGTTGGGAGCATGAAATTGTCCAAATGTCTTGGTAAGCTGACGCCTTAAGAGTTCCCTTCACTGGAACTAAGGGGCCAAGCCCAACCTCTGAACAACAACCCCACACCATAATCCTCCCTCCACCAAATGATTTAGTCCAGTCTATAAAGCAAGGTCTATAAAGACATGGATGAGCGAGTTTGGAGTGGAGGAATTTGACTGGCCTGTTTTGGGTGTACACATCATTGTCTGACCTCACAAATGCACTTCTGGAAGAATGGTCAAACATTCCCATAGACACACTCCTAAACCTTGTGAACAGCCTTCCCAGAAGAGTTGAAGCTGTTATAGCTGCAAAGGGTGGGCCAACTCAATATTGAACCCTACAGACTAAAACTGGGATGCCATTGAAGTGAATGGGCGTGTAAAGGTGGGCGTCACAATACTTTGGGTAATGTATATTTGATGAATGTACCTGTTTGCCTGCAGTTCAGCTTTATAGTACAGTGGAACCTCGGATTACAAGCATAATCCGTTCCAGGAGTATGCTCGTAATCCAAAGTACTCGCGTATCAAAGCGAGTTTTCCCATTCAAGTCAATGGAAACAGAAATAATTTGTTCCGCGTTGACTTCCATGGCATGCAATACTGCATGCAGCCAGAGGCGGGGGGCGCCGGAGAGCCTCGGAAACGGCCGAAAAGACCCGAGCACACTTCAGCTGACTTTGGAAAGGCTCGTTTGCCGAGGTCAGCCGAACTGTCCTCGGGCCTTTCCGTGCATTTCCGAACGCCCGACGATCGTCGACTTTCGGCTCAGCTCCGGCGCCCCCCACCTCAGGCCAAAAGCGGTACTGCACACAGCTTTTGGCCTGAATCCTGCTCGTTTTGCGAGACAACACTCGCAAACCGATTTAGGATTTTTAGAAATACAGTGCTCAGTTTGCGAAACGCTCGTTAACCGCGTTACTCGCAAATCGAGGTTCCACTGTATCCATGAAGAAGCTTTTCCTGCTTGTATGCATTACTGTTATCAAATGTTATTTTCAGAAATGAATGAAGTACACATCAAAGCTTTACTAGACCTGTGATTTTGTTTTAATTCATTTTTATTATACACTTCAGTTTATCCGTTGACTGTTTGACCGGACATTCTGAATGGCTAATTAGAATCTATTGCTTTGACCATGGGGTTTAGATCAGGAATGTAGCAGAAAGGAACTAAGAATTCCGAGGCCTTGCTGTAGGCTATGTTTAATGTTGATGATAGGTTCTAACTTATTGATATCTCTGAAATGCTGAATACATGAAAGGCACTAGGTTAGTTATTAAGCAGGAATGAACGCGCACGAGTCACATTGTGAGCAAGCACTGGAAAGCAAGGACATCAACTTTCATCCAGTGACCTTTTACTCTGCTAACCACGTGCTACCAGCTCACCTGCAACTGTTCACATGGGAGCTTGTTCTAATTCTCCTCTATATTAGGTCTCATGCACACTCTGCAGTTGGCTCTGGTGCATGAGCCCCCAGCATTTAGGTGCGGGTGGAATGCACAGGGGGGAGTTGTCCAGCCCCATTATCGGCAGCCTGGAAAAAAAGAGAGGCTGAGAGCTGCTGCACGTGGATGCTGCACTGAGCAATACCAAGGTTTGTGCCCAGGAACAAATACCCAGAATGCAAGCAGTCTGCCTTCTGGGCATTTGTCCCTGGATCTAAACTGCCCTAAACATTAGTACTAAATGTACCATCCAGCCACAGCAGCTGTCAGCCGCTGAGATTTTTGCTGCCAGCACTGGGGCCGGCACACTGCTGTGCCCGGCGAAATGTCTCCTGGAGTTATTTCCGGTTATCGCGTGCTCCGGTGCTGCGATTGGCCGGAAACTGTGATGACGTCACTCCTGCACATGCATGTGGAAGTTGACGATAATGGCACATTAGCCGAAGCAATGGCACAAATTAGCTGTTACTTCAGTGCGCATGTGCCAATGACGTTGGCACACGCTGATACAGGGGATATCTCCTAAACTGTGCAGGTTTAGGGTGATATCCACGGTAGCTACAGGTAAGCCTTATTATAGGCTTACCTGTAGTAAAAAGTGACCTGTAAGGGTTTACAACCACTTTAATGGCAGTTGCAGTAAATATATATTTAGGTATTCTGAGTAACAGTCATTTTAGATCAACTGTTAAAGAATAGTTCCACTTTTTTCGAGGGGAAAAAAAATTAAAAACACTCCTATGGGTGAAATATGTACATTGCCGGGGTTTTATCCAACCATTACAAATTCCTACCTGTTTCTTCTCTGAAGCAATAGCTCTTTGTGCAGGACTGATTCTGAATGGGAGTGACACTTTTTCGTTTTTGATCAGCTGATGCACCTGCGGGGCTCTAAAGAGGAGAGGGTCAGGGTCTGAACAAGGCCAAGGATAAATCCAAGGGAAAAAAAACAAGCTTAACTTACCACCAGCTCACCACCCCACCACCCCTACCACCACCTCACGAGTGTTAGGGTCTGCATCCCTTTAGAAGTGATTAACTCTTTAGGAACATCTCGCCAAAAATTGAATTTTTATTGCAGGGGATGCCCAAAAGTGACGTGTATCTTAGTGCAGACTTCTGGGAAAATCAGTGAGCCAATCGCACAAGCAAGAAATGACCTATCTGGGGGCATTGCATACACCAACTGTGTACAGAACCGCCTCCAGTTTGCCATATTGCATCAAATTTTACAGAAAAGTACATCACTGCAGATTGAAAAGGAAATATCATTTTTAATAATAACCTTTTAAAGTGGTACTAAATATACACTGTCCCTTCTATTTCTGAATGTGGACGATAGCACTGAAATTATTTTAGTGATAAAAAAAAATCTTTTGCTAATTGATATACAGCTGTCACATGACCCAGATCTTTCCCATCCTGTCTGCAGGGAAACATAATCAGGAGGAGCTTCTAGTCCTCTGCTGCTGGTCACATGTTGAAAATTAAATAAACAGCCTTTGGAATACAGAGTCAAAAATAAAGAATAGCAATACACTGTTTTAAATTATTACACATCGATCGTGAGCACCAGAGACAGAACACGGAAGTGTGTGTGTAAACACACAAATCCCTGTTCTGTTTTGAGAGGAGTGACAGATCGTGTGTTCCTATTAGCTAGGAACCACCATCCCTCACTTCCTCTAGGTAGTCCCCCCCCCCCCCCCCACTTCAGTTAGAATCACCTCCCAGGGTACACAGTTAACCCCTTGATCGCCCCCTAGTGTTAACCCCTTCACTGCCAGTGACATTTATACAGTAATCAGTGCAGTTTTATAACACTGATCGCTGTATAAATGACAATGGTCCCAAAAATGTGTCAAGTGTCTGTGTCCTCCATAATGTCGCAGTCCCGATAAAAATTGCAGATCGCCGCCATTACTAGTAAAAAAAATAAAAATAAAAAAAATGCTATAAATGTAATCCCTATTTTGTAGATGATATAACTTTTGCGCAAACCAATCAATATACGCTTATTGCGATTATTTTTATTTTTTTTTTACCAAAAATATGTAGACGAATACATAGACTAATACATATCGGCCTAAACTGAGAAAAAAGCAGTTGACTGAAGCAGTTAACCACAACCACTACACTAAACCTTTTTCTGACATTTGTTGGTTTCAAGTTAGTCATTTTTTTTTTGCTATAAAATTACTTAGAACCCCCAAACATTTTATATATATATATATATATATATATATATATATATATATATAGATATATAGATATATATATATATATATAGATATAGATATATATAGATATATATAGATATATATAGATATATATAGATATATATAGATATATATAGATATATATAGATATATATAGATATATATAGATATATATAGATATATAGATTTATATATATATATATATATATATATATATATATATATATATATATATATATATATATATAATGTGTGTATATATATATATATATATATATATATATATATATAATATATCTATATATATATATATATATATATATATATATATATATATAGTTTTTAGTAGAGACCCTAGAGAATAAAATAGTTGTTGTAGAGCTGCACGATTAATCGCCAAGAATCGTTATCGCGATCTTGACTAAAGTGTTTTACAATTCTTTCTATGCAAACAATTCTCTCTGCTCTTCTGAAGCCACAGCCATCAAAAGAAAGGAAGAGAAAAACTGGGCAGTCTGCCAAGAATCAGACATTCTTTATCAGTTGAAGAGAAAATTGAGTACTGTCCGTGATACTCTTTTTATTTGCACTAACATACAATTTTTCAGGACAAGCTTTCGGGGTATGTCCCCTTCTTCAAGGTCCAAGCAGTACTGATCTTGAAGAAGGGGACATACCCCGAAAGCTTGTCCTGAAAAATTGTATGTTAGTGCAAATAAAAAGAGTATCACGGACAGTACTCAATTTTCTCTGTCACAATTGCACTAATACGGCTACAATCAAATCAAGTTTATCAGTTGAACTTAAGTATAAACATTGTAACAATTTGTCAATAGAATAGATTTAGTAAGTGAAAAAAGTTTAACCACTTAAACACTAAACCTTTTTCTGCCATTTGTTGGAATTAAGTTAAAATATATATATTTTTTTTTGCTAGAAAATTACTTAGAACCCCAAACGTTATATATATATTTTTAGTAGACACCCTAGAGAATAAAATGGCGGTTGTTGCAATATTTTATGTCGCACTGTATTTGCGCAGCAGCGGTCTTTCAAATGCAATTTTTTTGGAAAAACTTACTTTACGTTGCGAGAATCGTGATCTTTTTATTCTAAGCAAAAAAAATTGTGATTCTCATTTTGGCCAGAATCGTGCAGCTCTAGGTTGTTGCAATATTTTATGTCGCACTGTATTTGCGTTGCCGTCGTACAAATGTAAGTTTTGGGGGGAAAAAAATAGTTTAATGAACTAAAAAAAAAAAAAAAAAAAATTAGTAAAGTTAGCCCAATTTTTTTTTTTGTATAATGTGAAAGATTTTATGCTGCAAGAATCGTGATCTTTTTATTCTAAGCAAAAAAAAAAAAAAAATAGTACTCATTTTGGCCAGAATCGTGCAGCTCTA
Organism: Lithobates clamitans; assembly: GCA_037952925.1. Taxonomy (NCBI): domain Eukaryota; kingdom Metazoa; phylum Chordata; class Amphibia; order Anura; family Ranidae; genus Lithobates; species Lithobates clamitans. Next base: position 509,943 of record JBBGZY010000481.1, on the reverse strand, counting down.
GCCTGCTTTGATCCAGGTGGTGCAGGGGATTTTTTTTTTTTTTGCACACAAAAGTAGAGGTACCATTTAAGCTGCCCATACACCAACTTCGTTCCAAAAAAAACATATAGGATCGTAGACTGCTTTTTTAAATTTTGCATTCGACCGCACCATTTTTCAGATATTTCCCACCTTCCTCAGGGTTGCATATGAACCACTTTCCTGCTGGAAATTGTACCCCCCACCTAGTAGGTAATTTCATGTAATACATGTTGCATACCCCTAGTATCTCGCTTATTTGAACAGATTGTAAAGCTTTCACCAAAAATAAAAAAATGAATGATAAATTTCATGTGAACTCGAGCATCTTTTGGATGCCCCCTACAAGTGGTTCCCACTGAGAGGGACAAATCCACAAGGTGGTGAGCAGCAGATGACAAGTGTTTGTTACTGTAGAGATAATTACTTTGGGAAATGTAGGTCTGCTCTGCAGTTCTTTCCAATCCTCGTCTCCTCTATTAGTCCAGGCGATGTACTGATGAGAAGATATGGAGTTCATCTCGGTACTCCATGGAATGGAACTTGCAGTCAGCATTTCAGAGCAGGCCGGCATCTGTCAACTCATTCAGGCAGTGATTTATGTTAATACAAGTAATACGTAATGTACCAGGAGATAAAGCGCCCCCTCTTTTTTAATTGGACTCACTGGGCTCCTCGCTGCTGTCCAGCTGGACAACTGTCTGTAGATGGAGTTTCTGCTGATCACTGCAAATAGCTTCTGCAGCCATAAGCAACAGCAAAAATGCTCCCCAATGCAGCACAGTGGACTATATTAAAATGTGCATGCTGAATATGGTTGTAGAGTAGGTGGGAATGGGGTATCTATTATTATTATTATTATTATTATTATTATTATTATTATTAATAATATTATTTCAGGTACTTATATAGCGCCGTCAATTTACACAGCGCTTTACATATACATTGTACATTCACATCGGTCCCTACCCTCAAGGAGCTTACAATCTAAGGTCCCTAACTCACATTCATACATACTAGGGCCAATTTAGACAGAAGCCAGTTAACCTACCAGCATGTCTTTGGAGTGTGGGAGGAAACTGGAGTACCCGGAGGAAACCCACACAGGCACAGGGAGAACATGCAAACTCCAGGCAGGTGGTTAGACATCAAAGAAATTCTGGGCAGCCGCACTCCAAAAATTTTTGCCTTGTTTCAATAGGGTGTCATCCAAAATACAGGTCACAGCAAAATGGAACAAAGCTTACGCGTTTCGCACTACGAGTGCTTAGTCGTAGCTGTGACTAAGCACTCCTTGTAGTGCGAAACGCGTAAGCTTTGTTCCATTTTGCTGTGACCTGTATTTTTGATGACGCCTTATTGAATAAAGGCAAATATTTTTGGAGTGCGGCTGCCCAGAATTTCTTTGATGTCTAACTGCCATAGCATTGCCAGCACCTGGACTTTTAGACTGAAGGAGATGCCTTTTACCTTGATCTGACCCACCTGGAGCGGTGATACTCTTTCCAGGCAGGTAATGTCGTGGTCGGGATTCGAACCAGCAACCCTTTTTTTTTTTACTGATAGGCGAGAGTGCTACCCACTACACCAGTTGGCTGCACCTCCATACAATATTGTTGCGCTTTTAAATCCAAATGAAATAACATAAAACTTTGGACAAATGATAGTTAAATGATGATAAAAAATGTGTCAGTGCCCATAAGTGTAAATTTCCTCCAATATTATACAGGCATACCCCCCACTTTTAGGTACACAATGGGACCAGAGCATGTATGTAAAACAAAAATGTACTTAAAGAGGAACTGCAGTCTGCTCACATAATTTGTAATAAAAACATCTTTGTCATTCTGAAGCTTCCCTCCAACCACTTTGCATATTATGTTATATATACTGTGATTCTGTACTGCCAAATATGCTGCAGAAATCTCCCTCCACTGAGTCTGGCTGCAGCCATTTTAACTGTGGGCAGCTGAAGCTGCTGCCTGCTCACTTCCTGGATTTACACACACAGGCACACCTCCAGCTCTTCAGCTCTCATTGCCCCCCCCCCCCCCCATCATGTGCATGATGTCATAGGGCTGGGGAAAAAATCGATTTTAAATCTTGAATCAAGTTGAGAGGTCAAATCGATTAAAAATTTAATCGCCGGTCCTGAGGACCTGCGGGCAGGAGTTTTTAGGTGAGTCCGCGGCTTCGGCCTAGTCCGCAAGGCCGGACGCCGCGGACTAGGCCGAAGCCGCAGCCTCGCCTAAAAACTCCTGCCCGCAGCTCCTCAGGACCGGCGCGGTGTCCAAAAAAAAAAAAAACTCGATTCAAATCGTGAATTGAGTTTTTTTTAAGAAAATCGCAGATTTTTTTTTTTTTAATTGCCCAGCTCTATGATGTCATAAGTCTAGACTAATGACAAAGAGGAAGTGGGTTGTATAAGGGATTTACTGCCAGAAAAAAAAATGTTTTACTATCCAAAGTTAAAACAACAAGGGCAGAAGATTTAATAGATGGAAAGATGAAAAAAAATTAATGAGGTTCCACTTTAAAATGAAGCAATACCTTTTTTCACTTCTCAATGCATGTACTGCATTGCAATAGTCATTTACAAGCATTACTGATTATCTAGGCAAGCTGGCCGACCCCAAAATCAGAAAAATCGGGAGTGGTGCCATGTCAAGCTGACCAAGATTTTCCATAGACGCCGATGTGTCCGTACTCGCTAGTGTACGTAAAGCGGGGTTATGCCTTTACCAAGTTCATCCTAATTAAACTTGTACAAGATCAACTTAAAGTGGAGTTCCACCCACTTTTACAACTCTTCAGCATCCCTCACTAAACTGTTCACTGTAAACAATATGGATATATTTTTTTTTTTTTTTCTCAGCACTTACTGTATATCTGCTGTATTCATTTTTCACATCCTCCTCCCTGGCCACGGCCCATCGCATCATTTCCTGTTTGCAATGCCTTCTGGGAAGGGGCGGCAACTTCCTCTGACACTGCCGTTGCTATGGAAACCTGACCTGAAACCTATTACACTGCTTGTGCTGCACTGAGCATGTGCGAGATCTGCAAGGATGAAATCCGGGAAGAAATACGGTCTGGCTTCTGATGCCCACACTTAAGATGGCCACGGCCTGCTGTAAGTTTTTATAAAATAACAAACTACTGCTATAAACTAACAAAACAGACCTTAGTTTACAGACTAACTTTACTAGAATACATTAAGCTTGTGTATTATAGGGGTATTTTTATTTAAAAAGTATAATTTCGGCTGGAACACCACTTTAAAGTGGAACTTCACTCTTCCAATCAATTTTTATTATTTTTAATCCTCATGCTTCTAGCAATAGTAAATACAGCTACACGATTCTGGATAAAATGAGAATCACAATTTTTTTTTTGCGTAGAATCAAGATCACGATTCTGAACTTTTTATTTTTTTTTTATTTCAAAGATTTACAACCCCTGAACATTAGGTTATCAAACAAGATGGCAATAAAATAAGACATAATACTCTGTTTCAATCGAATTTTAAAGAAATGTAATGAAAAATACTGTACTGTGTAATAGGGCTGGGGGAAAAAAAATCGATTTTGAATCGAGTTAAGAGGTCAAATCGATTCAAATTTTCAACAAATTGATTTTTTTAGATTTTTAAATTTTTTTTTTTTCTCACCAGGACCGGCGCTGACACCGCACCGGTCCTGAGGAGCTGCGGGCAGGAGTTTTTAGGCGAGGCCGCGGCTTTGGCCTAGTCTGCGAGGCCGGACGCCATGGACTAGGCCGAAGCTGCGGCCTCGCCTAAAAACTCCTGCCCGCAGCTCCTCATGACTGGCGCGATGTCCATAAAAAAAAAAAAAAAAAAAAAAAACTTGATTCGAATCGTGAATCGAGTTTTTTTTTTTTTGTTTTTGTTTTTTTGTTTTGTTATTTAAATCGCAGATTTTTTTTTTTTTTTTTAGAAAATTGCCCAGCTCTACTGTGTAAAGAAATAAAATAATTACCATTAGGTTATATTGGGATCTTTTTAGTACTCACCGATACCAATTACCGATATCTACCTCAACTTTTTTGTTTACACTTCAGCTGTCAGCAATGGTACAGAACATTAAAAAGTTATTTTTCATTTTGCACTTTTTTCAATGTAAAACGTGTAAATATGTTAAAGGTGTAAAAATATTAATGAACAAAGCAAAAAAAAAAAAAAAGTTAATAGTTTATAAAATAGAAGTAAAAAGAAAAAAATCAGCACGAAATAATTAAATGGAGAAGGAGAATAAGAAGTTAATGAGGCCAATTAGAGTAAATTAAGGGTTAATAAGTTAAGTGTTAAACAGAAACAATTTAATTTCTTTAATTTTTTTTTCACTTGACAAGGTTGCTTTAAACTGACTTCATTTACAGACCGAAGTTCATCCCTTTGATCTTAAAATAAACAAAGATACAATGTCTTTTTTATCTCTTGCTGAGCAATGTTGTTGATAAACATTGCCCGCTGCTTTTTTTAAATTTATTTATTTTTTGAACGCTGTGAGCAGGGAACTGCTCAGCACTTGTTTTATGAATCGTGGAAATGCTGGATTAAGATTGTGTTTGGAGTTGAATCTCGATCACGATCTTTTAACGATTAATCTTTCAGCTCTAGTAAATAGATAGAGAAGTATATCATTATTACTTTTTTGTTTTACATTTCTTCAGTTACTTACTGATTTCTTGCCTAGGCCAATAATGTCATACATCCCAGGTGTCTTCAGGAGGGGAATAGAGAAGGAGAGGTTTTCTCAGCTAAGCACACTCTCCTGCTTGACGCTTGAGCTAAGGGCAGATGGACTCCAGGAAGTCTATGCTACATGGATCATCTGCCCCTACTCAAGATGGCCACAACCAGAAATGCTAGGGGGAGTGATTTCTCAACAAGAAAAAGCATGGAGACATGGATGGAAGGGGGGAGTTTGCTTTGCATCTAAAAGTAAATTAAATGGTGTTTTTGGTTTGTGGTGCTCAGATGCAGTGAATATCCTCTTTAATAAATCCCACGGTGAATTCCACCGCTAATTGCCACACACAGCCTTTTACCAATCAGACCCTAAATTATAGGTGGTCTTAAAACACTCATGGGTGCCTGGGATTTATCACGGGGTTTGGGAACCACAGACCAAACCAACAGGGACTGCAATAGATCACCACCTCCGCTCAGCACACATCAACATGGCAAGAAAACAGATGACAACATCCCTTAGTGTAAAACTGCTAAGTTTAATTGCCTATAAACTGAGGAGCTACCGACAATTTTATACACTTAAAGGGCACATCAATATTCCTCACAGCCACTAGCTCTGGCGGGCGTAATGACGTCAGCACAGGCTCCGCTTTGACATGTTTCGTCCTATAGACGTTCTCAAAGGACCGGCTGGTCACCTATCAATGAAATAATGATCAACTGTTCTGTAGGGCATGATATGAAAATTAAGAGCATTCTCCACTCACATAAAGATTTCAGCTCAGCAGATATCTTTGTAAAAGAAGTTTACAGCACTGGGTGGGGAGCTCACAAATTGACTACATTAATGAACTTTGACCTAGACTGATGAGGATATGACTGTATGGAAATTTCTTATCGCCAGACGGCTTTGTTTGAGATATACTGCAATCCAGAAGGAAGTCCAACTATATGTCTTTGATCTGTACTGCATTATTGTCGGAGAAAGTACAGGTGTAAAATATATTGATTTGTTATCTTATGGACGTGTTGATAAGGAGCATATATATGTTCAAGAAGAAAAAGCATTTTTTATGTAATGATTACTCCAGTAGCAACCTCTTCGATCTGGGCTAATGACTTAATAGGTTGCGTTTCATGAAACATTGTTCGAACGTACAACATGCCTGTCATCATGATGTATGGAAAGTGGGGTGTATGGTAAAGTGTTACTAGACCCAGGAGCCTGCATTCGTTATATCTGGTCTCCCACAGTACACAGAACATGGACTTGCAATCATTTTAGTAAATATAAACTGCTAAATACCTTTTTCTCATCAGCAGTTACAGCAGTCTTGTGACTTCTATCAGTGGCTGGTTAAAGCTTGTAGGAGGAGTTTGCATTCTCCCCTGATTGTCCTAAGAATCTGTAGGACCCCTGACCCTAATTGGCCCTGTGCTGATCACATGCACTCCAAAGAAAACAAAAACTCAAGCAATACACAGCAAACCGAGCATGTGCAAAGTGCCCCCAAGACTCTGTTCTATATGCAGATGGATTGGGGACAGTGGAAAATGGGTAGGAACAGATGAGACAGGATCAAACTGCCTTTTTACACAATGCAGAGGCTTAACCCCTTAGGTTCCACAGTGAGTATAACAAGCATGCTTTACTGCATATACAGACTGATTTTACTGTTGTGGGTTTAGTAACACTTTAAGGGCCAAGATATTTAGTGCGTACCGTGCCAGATTTCTGGTAGCCAACAGACCTCAGCAGTGCATGAGAATGTGTGTGGTTGGAAGTTCTAAGGACATCCAGTGCATCAGATGTCCTGGCACTGGAAACCCAGACTGGAAAAGAGGATTTGGTCTAAATACTGATTTAAAGCCCATCTCTGGTTTTGAAATACTGCCGATTGGGGAGTCTTCACCTCACTTTCGATCCATATGACAGCAGGACAAGAATTCAGAGGACATTTGTACAAGTTGTCACCGGGACACAAACCGCACAATAAACTGACTGAGGTTTTACACTGCTGTGTGCCCACTGAAGAAATTTTGAAATATCGAAGCATCACCAATACGCCATAACTAATCAGAGCTGGAATATCTCACAGACAAAAAGATTTGACATTTCGAGGCATCTAAAGACCCCTTTTATTAAGGTAACCGATATAGGGGCCCTTGTGAGGCTCCAGAATGGTGCAACTTTCCATCTTTGACAAAATGTAAATGTTCTCCCTGATCTTATCACGGTGAGCTGGAGAAGTTTGAAAATTTTGGAAGCTTGTGGATGACGGCATCATCCCTTGAATTCGCCAATTGTGCACCGACTGAAATCTATGTCTGCGCAATGTATAGCGTGCGCTGAATCGCACCATTTCCCACCATTGTTCTGGTCACAGACCATGCAATCCTGATGGGTTTTATCCCTTCCCTGTGCAGAAGACTGCTGGAAGACAGGAAGTCTAAACTCCCAAGTAGAATGTAATGTAGAAAACGGACCATGCTGGGTTGGATGTGCTTCAATGGGATTTTTCGTGATAGACCAACACAAAGTAGCACATAATTGTGAAGTGGAAGGAAAGAAAATGATAAATGGTTTTCAAAATGTTTTACAAATATGTGAAAAGTTTGGGGTGCTTTTGTATTCAGCCCCCCTGAGTCAATACTTTATTGAACCGCCTTTCACTGCAATTACAGCTGCAAGTCTTTTTGGAGATGTCGCTACCAACTTTGCACATCTAGAGAGTGACATTTTTGCCCATTCTTCTTTGCAAAATAGCTCAAGCTCTGTCAGATTGGATGGAGAGCGTCTGTGATCAGCAATTTTCAGGTCTTGCCACAGATTCTCAATTGGATTTGGGTCTGGACTTTGGGCCATTCTAACACATGACTATGCTTTAATCAAAACCATTCCATTGTAGCTCTGGCTATATTTTTAGGGTTGTTGTCCTGCTGGAAGGTGAACCTCCGCCCCAGTCAAGTCTTTTGCAGACTCTAACAGCTTTTCTTCTAAGATTGCCCTGTATTTGGCTCCATCCATCTTTCCATCAACTCTGACCAGCTTTCCTGTCCCTACTGAAGAAAAGCATGCCTACAACATGATGCTGCCACCACCATGTTTCACGGTGGTGATGGTGTTTTCAGGGTGATGTGCAGTGTTAGTTTTCTGCCGCACATAGCATTTTGCTTTTAGGCCAAAAAATTTAATTTTGGTCTCATCTGACCAGAACACCTCCTTCCACATGTTTGCTGTGTCCCCCACATGGCTTTTTGCAAACTGCAAATGGGACTTCCTATGGCTTTCTTTCAACAATGACTTTCTTCTTGCTACTCTTCCAAAAAGGCCAGATTTGTGGAGTACACGACTAATAATTGTCCTGTGGACAGATTCTCCCACCTGAGCTGTGGATCTCTGCAGCTCCTCCAGAGTTACCATGGGCCTCTTGGCTCTTCTCTGATTAATGCTCTCCTTGCCCGGCCTGTCAGTTTAGGTGGACGGCCATGTCTTGGTAGGTTTGCAGTTGTGCCATACTCTTTCCATTTTCAGATGATGGATTGAACAGTGCTCCATGAGATGTTCAAAGCTTGGGATATTTTTTTTTATTACCTAGCCCTGCTTTACACTTTTCCATAACGTTATGCCTGACCTGTCTGGTGTGGTGTTTGGCCTTCATGAGGCTGTTTGTTCACTAAGGTTTCTCTAACAAACCTTGGAGGGCTTCACAGAACAGCTGTATTTATACTGAGATTAAATTACACACAGGTGGACTCTATTTACTAATTAGGGACGTCTGAAGGCAATTGGTTCCACTAGATTTTAGTTGGGTATCACAGTAAAGGGAGCTGAATACAAATGCACACCACACTTTTCAGATATTTATTTGTAAAACATTTTGAAACCATTTATCATTTTCCTTACACTTCACAATTATGTGCCACTTTGTGTTGGTCCATCACCTAAAATCCCAATAAAATACATTTACGTTTTTGGTTGGTATGAATACTTTTTCAAGGCACTGTATGCCCTGGTGTGGTCAATTTGAAATGGGAAAGCAGGGGGACTGGCAGGGTGACCAGGTATTCAACACAAATTAAGCAATGTAAAGAGAACAAAATATTTTTTTATACACGTACATGGGTACAACAGATACATATCAGAAATATGAAATGTTGGGGTAACATACACTTTAAGAAACAAGTATACGTTTCATGTGTATGACGCACAATTTTTCCTCTGCCCTCAAAAACATGGTCTTACCCAGCTATTCTCTCTGGCTCTTGATTTATTTGTGAACAAATTTAAAAATAAACTCTAATTTCTGGTTTGGCTCCAGCTGCCAAAACCAGGAGGAAATGCTCCTAGCAGCTGCTGCAGTTCACCCCGTGTTCACTTCCTCCGTCCGCTATCTCCTTGTATTTATGGTATTTGGATATCTGTTTGCTTATGACTTCTCTGTGTGATGACCGTGCCTTCCCAGAGAGCAGCAATATATTCTGCCCCTAGTTATATATTTGTTTTATTGCCATGTCGGTATGTTTGTGTTAATTATTGCTTGCTGCTAAATTTTTTTATGGTCGTTTTGCTGTAAATTGACTCGAGGGTATTGGCCTTTGAGCGTTCTGCAGGGATTGTGATTTTTTTTTTCCTCTTTTTTTTAAAGTAGAGCGGTATAGTGTACGTAAACCCAAATGTTGTTTTGGTTTGGTCTGTGGGCAGAACTTTGACATTGTATGCTAAGGCTGGACTGTGGCCCAAGGCGTTTGCAGCTCACAGAGTAACTGGTTGGAACGAGGAAAAGGGTAAATGTTTGCTTCCTCTGCCCCTATAATATAAAGCTTGCAGGGGGTGGGGGGTGCACTGTAAGGGTAGATTGTTTAATTTTCCTAGAGTTTATAATTTTTTTTTTTTCTTACCTGGAGATCTTGCCTGGTTGGCCATTGAGCTGCTCATGCAGAAGAGATCTAGCCTTGTTGGCCATTGATTTGGTCATGTAGAAGAGATCTTTCCTGGCTGTGCATTGAGTTGCTTGTGTAGAAGAGATCGTGCCTGGCCATTGAGTTACTCATGTGGAAGAAATCTTGCCTGACTGGCCATGTAGAAGAGATCTTTCCTGGCTGGCCATTTAGTTGCTTGTGTAGAAGAGATCTTGCCTGGCTGGCCATTTAGTTGCTCATGTAGAAGAGATCTTGCCTGGCTGGCCATTTGGTTGCTCATGTAGAAGA
>JBBGZY010000481.1:377500-495000 GCA_037952925.1 Lithobates clamitans | reverse complement strand
CTTGATATCAAACATAGAAATCAATGCAATAACATGGAAATCAAGCCAAATATTTCAGGGTTTTTTTTTTTTTTTGCAAAATGTGTGGCATCCATAGTGGTACTATTGAATTCTCCTGATTTTTAAGTTGTTGTTTTTTTGTTTTGTTTTTTATTTTATTTTTTTCCATACAATCTTTGGAAATGCTGCTGGTTTATAACCAGCTTTATCACACCATTTCTTCATCTTAAAGTGGTTGTAACCTGCAAGGTAAAGCCATAATGCGCTAGTATGCATCCCATACTAGCACATTAAGTGAAACTTACCTGAAACCGATTTAAGTGGTTGTAAACTCTGTTACACTACTTTTACCTACAGGCAAGCCTATAACAAGGCTTTACCTGTAGGTACCTTAAATTATCTCCTAAACTTGCACGGTTTAGGAGATATTCAGTATATGCGCTACTGCTGATGTCATCGGCGCACTGAAGAAACGGGCCGCTGGTGCCGTTTCTTCAGGAGTCGTGCCGTGACCGGCGTGATGTCATCGCGGCTCTGGCCACAGAGCCGGAGCCGCGAACCCAGAAGTAACTCCGGTGGAAGATGTCCGCGCTGTACTGGGAGGGCCGGCGCCGTTCTAACGTAAGTATTTCATAATGAGCTAGTATGCGATGCATACTAGCTCATTATGCCTTTTTGTCTTGCAGGGTTTTTTTAAACCTCTTTGGGAGATATTTTACACTACCTATAGGTAAAATTTAATGTTGGAAGTTTTCTTCCGCTTTAATGTAATGAGAACGTTGCTGCCGAGTCACTAGGCTCATAGCCCCAATGACAGAGCTGGCCTGCTCCATAAGGGGTCATCGGCCACTGGTGCAGCTTATTTGTGCGTTTTTTGTTTTCTTTTTTTATAGGTAATAATCTTGCAGCGGGTTGTGTACACATTTGTGTTTTTCTGTGGAATGTTACTCATCATTCGTTCTTCCTGTGAAATTGATCGTGTCATTCTGGTGAAATACACAGCATTTCCCACATCCAAAGCCTGCGGGTGACATGTGTGTATCACGCAGTTTGTGTACACAAAGTGACAGCAGATAATGGCCATGTGGTTATCTGGATAGGCTGTTTACCATTTCCATGGTAACCGTATAGCTGGCCTGACCAGATTCCGGTGGAATCCTCATAGAGGGACAGAGGTCAGTCTTGTAAAAAAAAAAAAATGTCTGACAAGCACAACCAACCTTGTAGAAGAATTGCAATCTGTCATAAAACCACTTACCATAATTGATGGTGTTCCTGTGTTTTTTTGTTTTTTGTCACGGTATTGGTTTTATGCCGCGTACACGCGATCGGACTTCTCGTTGGAAAAAGATATGATGGCTTTTTCAACGGAATTCCGCTCAAGCTTGCCTTGCATACTAGAGGTCGACCTGATATATCGGCCGATATTTGGTGTTTTTTAATTGGCATCGGCCGATTGTGCTGATAAAAAAGGGCCGATTTTAACGCCAGCGCGACTTGAAAATGACTTCTGTAATAAAAGTCAATCAATGCAAGTCTGTGGAGCGACTTCTCTCCTCTCTGGGCAGCCTGCCAAGTCTGATAAAAGAAACTAAAAAGATACAATGTTTATACTTATCAATGAACTGAACTCTGTGTGTAGAAGCTCTCAGTAAAGTCAAGTAAAGTCAAGTAAAAATCCTGTATTTTCTGCTAGAAAATCACTTGGAACCCCCAAAAATTATATATATAATTTTTTTTTTTTTTAGCAGAGACCCTAGGGAATAAAATATTTTATGTCACGCGGTATTCGCGCAGCGGTCTTTCAAACGCAATTTTTTTTTTTTGGGAAAAAAATACACTAAAAAAATAAGCAGTAAAGTTAGCCCATTTTTTTTTTTTTCATCCAAAAGTTTTGATTACCTGTTTAAATGTAAGAAATTTTCTGTATCACTTATTACTTTAAAAAAAAAAAGGCTGCTTTCACACTAAAGCGGGCAGGTGTTGACAGTAAAACGCTGCTAGTTTTGGCGGCGCTTTTACCGTCATTTTAGCGGCACTATTCGGCTGCTAGCGGGGCGCTTATAACCCAGCTATTGCCTGAGGAAGGGGTTGGATGCGCCCGTGAAGTGCCGCTGCCGAATCGCTTTGCAGGCGCTTTAGCAGCGGTGCGCATTCATTTCAGTGGGCAGGAATGGTGGGGGAGCGGGATACACCGCTCCAAAGATGCTGCTTGCAGGACTTTAACAACCTGCCATCGCACCGCCGGGGCTTTCACACTGAGACTGCAGGGGAGCCGTTTTGCAGGCACTATTTTTAGCCCAAAAGCGCCTGAAAAACGCCCCATTGTGAAAGGGGTCCAAATGTTAGATTTTATGAGATGAAGGGGAAAAAAAAAAAAAAGTCTTAACATATCGGCCCAAAAAAAATCGGCATCATATATCGCCCATCGCCCGCTGCGATTTCTAAATATCAGGATCGGCCAGAGAAAAACGGTCGACCTGCATACACACGGTCACACAAAAGTTTGCTGAACTTTCGACCGTCAAGAACGCGATGATGTACAACTCTACGACGAGCCGAGAAAATGAAGTTCAATGCTTCCGAGCATTGCGTCCAATTGTTTCCGAGCATTGCGTCCAATTGTTTCCGAGCATGCTACAGACGATCGTATTTTCAGATAGGAACTTTTTCTGACCAAAAAATTGAGAACCTGCTCTCAATCTTTTGCTGGCTGGAATTCGGCCATCAAAAGTCCGATGGAGTGTACACACGGTCGCATTTTTTGCTGGCTGAATTTCCGGTCGTGTGTACGCGGCATTACTGTTTTCATTATAGCAGGCTTTATGTATCAAGTGATCTAAAATAAGTGCCGGTGTTATCTATCGGTATCTACTGTACTAGTTATTTCAGCCATACATGGCTAGATTTTAATCCTGAAAATGATTTTTAAAAAAGTATAGCGGAAATATATATATATATATATATATATATATATATATATATATATATATATATATATATATATATATATATATATATATATATATATATATATATATAATATACACATACACTGAGTGATATCACCCAGTGGGACCCACAGCCATTATCAGCGTCTGTTTCTTTTTTTTTCTTTCGGCAAATTTTGGTGAATCTCGAATTCTGTGGATTAATAGAGGTAATTGCAGGTAGTACAAGGAGTCGTGTTTTGTTACTTGTTTTGACCTGAAAAGTTCCGATTTTACTATTTCTAGTTTAGGCATGTTTAGCATCTCCTCTTGCGCTTTAATTTGAAGGTCATATTTAGTTCTCACTTATGTCATCTGCTTTAAAATCACTACTACTGGAAAGTCTGGTCCTCGATCTCATTGTCTTCATGTTTCCTTACATCCAGCTTCCTTCCTTATGTTACATGAAGATAACCGTTTAACATTCTCTATCAGTACAGCCGTTGGCTCTTTCCGCTTTCCTTCTTTTACTTTGCATGTTACACTTTTTTTCGGTCTTGTGGGGGAGGGGGAGGGGGGACTTCCTCTGAGATGAGTGACTGCAGATCATATGTTACATGTGAAATATTGCTTCTGTTGTAATCTACAAAGGGCTATTTCAGATTCAATGGGGTAGCAGATTATTACGTTTGATTCCCATTGGGGTTATTTCACGGTTGTTGCAGCAACAAGAAGGGTCCTATGGGAACACTTCCCTTCTATCCCTGTTCTGTTGACAACTTGATTTTTAGGATTTCTTATCACTTTCTGTCCGGGTGTCACTGGCCACCAGGACACATTAAAGGGTTTGTAAACCCTTTTTTTTTTTTTTTTTAACAAAAATTATAAACATGCCTATACTTGCTCTGTGCATTTGTTTTGCACAGAGCAGCCCCATCTTCTGGTGTCCCCTGCCGGTGCTGCAGGCCCCTCCTCTTCATCGGGTGCCCCTAGGAAAGCCGCTTTCTCTGGGGGCACCCATGCGCGCTCACTCCTGAGTCCTGCTGCTGCGTCCATTGATAGACAGCAGGACTCGACCCCCGCCCCCCCCCCCCCACTTCAGTGTCACTGGATTTGATTGACAGTAGCGGGAGCCAATGGCGCCTGCTGCTATTAATCTGTCCAATGAGGTGAGAGAGAGCAGCTGGAGCCACTGAGCTTGTGTGCACATCGCTGGATCAGATTGGGCTCAGGTAAGAAAAAGGGGGGAGCTGCAGCACCAAAGGTTTTTCACCTTACTGCATTGAATGCAGTAAGGTGAAAAATCTTGAGGCTTTACAACCACGTTAATAGTGTTACTGTCACCAGTGATGTCACTGGTCACCAGGACACAATAATGGTGTGAATCTCTCCTGCGGTGACACTGGTGTCACTGGTCACCAGGACACAATGGTGTTAATCTCCCCAGCAGTGACACTGGTGTCACTGGTCACCAGGACACAATAGTGTGAATCTCCCTCGCGGTGACACTGGTCACCAGGACACAATAGTGTGAATCTCCCTCGCGGTGACACTGGTCACCAGGACACAATAGTGTGAATCTCCCTCGCGGTGACACTGGTCACCAGGACACAATGGTGTGAATGTCTCTTGCGGTGACACTGGTCACCAGTACACAATAGTGTGAATCTGCGGTGACATTGGTGTCAATGGTCACAGAACACAATAGTGTGAATCTCCCTTGCGGTGACACTGGTGTCACTGGTCACCAGGACACAATAGTGTGAATCTCCCTTGCGGTGACATTGGTCACCAGGATACAATGGTGTGAATCTTCGAAGCGGTGACATTGGTCACCAGGACACAATGGTGTGAATCCCCCTAGTTACATTGGTCACCAGTACACAATAGTGTGAATCTCCGAAACTGTGACACTGGTGTCAATGGTCACAGGACACAATAGTGTGAATCTCGCTTGCGGTGACACTGGTGTCTCTGGTCACCAGGATACAATGGTGTGAATCTCTCTCGCGGTGACACTGGTCACCAGGACACAACGGTGTGAATCTCCCTAGTTACATTGGTCACCAGTACACAATAATAGTGTGGCTCTTCCCAGCCGTGACACGGCACTAAAAACTTGACAAGGCTTCTAAAGCTCGCCTTGCACTAATTTTAATTTTCGGAACGTCGTTTCAATTTTATAATAGTGGGGTCAGATTGCGATTGTTCTCGACTGTAGCGACGCGACAATTTTGAAGGAGTAGGATGGAAGATTTTTTTTCTGGTTTCTGAATGAGGAAAATTCTAACCATGGATTTCATTTCTATTTGGGAAAAGTCGTAGGTATTTGTAATGTCGCATGTGTTAAGACGGCCATAGATGGATCAAAGATCTATTGGGTTTAGCAGGGACAGGCCAAATTTTGAGCCATATATGGCTGTTGTAAAATTTGCTTTCAATCAGCAGCTGCAGCCGATTGATCAGCGTTGCAGTCAGTGCATTCTGACAGCAGAAGATTCTCCTCTGTCAGAATACAATGGCACAGCGGGGAGGATTCCTCCATCCACCTCACTTGTGTGGATGGGGTTATCCATTGTTCATTTTTGGCTGCGCTCATTGGAGTGCTGAGCTGTGGAGGGGCGGGGCACCTGGCGGATCCAGGCTTTATTGTCATGATGGCGCGGTGCCTGGACTGATTCCAGTAACATCAGCGAGCAGACTTCAGACCGCTCTCTGAAAATGGGTCACAGGAGTGCAAAACGAATTGGTCCCTCCCGTGACCCATATGAGAAGCCCAGCCAAACGAGCTCAGGCTGGACTTCTCCTTTAAAGTAGTTCTAAAGGCTCAAAGTTTTCTACCTTTTATGCATTGAATGCAACCTTCTGTGTGCAGCACAGAGCTCCCTCTTGATCCAGCGATGTCCACAAGAGCCTCGGCTGTCTGGACTCTCCCTCTTGATTAGCTGAGGCAGCCGCAGGAGCCATCGGTTCAGCCAGCGAGGCATTTAGGGAGCGGGCAGGGCCAAGCTGCGGCTATGTGTGTGAATGGACACAGAGCCGCTTGGGTGCCCCCAGAGCGTGCTCTGGGAGCACTGGCGGGGGGGACCCCAAAAAGAGGAGGATCTGGGCTGCTTTGTGCAAAACCACTACGCAGAGCAGGGGGGCACCCAAGCAAGCGCAATGCCGAGCACTTAGCAGTAGGGAGGGACCAGGAACACTGGCGGGGGGGACCCCAAAAAGAGGAGGATCTGGGCTGTTTTGTGCAAAACCACTACGCAGAGCAGGCAAGTGCGACATATTTGTTTTTCTTTTTAAATCAAGACTTTAATATCACTTTAACAGATGAGACTGCCTCTAGGTCCGCACTGCTCCACAGATGGCACGGGAAGTCCCCTCGGTGTCCTATGTGGCTTACACATTTCTAAGGTAAACCCTCTTCCTTAGGGCTTACCCTCGAAAAGCGTAAGCCACATAGGACGCTGAGGGGTCTTCCCATGTTATCCGTGGATCTGGAGGCAGTCTCATCTGTTTTTTAAGATCCACTTGCTTATAACATGTGTTTGAGTATATCACTTGATTTATTTATTAATAAAATTGTTTGACGGCAATGCGCTAGGCTGGTGCACCCTCTGTTTTTATGTAGTATGGCCAACCTTACCCTTCTCTGCTGTATCCAAAGCATACAAAGTCTTAGCTTTGGATACATTTTTAAAGCTTGCCTATAATCAATAATCACCTAAAGTAAACTTTTTAATGCAAGTGCATCCGAAGGCCAGGCGTCTTGTATTGAGCCAAGACGTTACATATGGGACAGTTTAGTGGTATTGATTAATAATGGTGCCTGTAATGGAATGAAGCTGTTGACTGCCCAAGCCGGTTTTGTAGTGTTGTGGAAGTGAGGAGACGCTTCAGAAATAATTGGGCAGGAATGAGAGGTTCCTTTGTGGTGTTCGGTGCTGAATTGGAATGTTTGACATTCTACCTTCCTCCACATGAAATAGTTCAGCCATGGAAAAATCACGTCCCCGTTCTCCGCACAACTGGAGCAGAGGAGGAAGTGAAGGAATTTCCTCTGCCTCAGCTTTTGTTTTCTTCATAGGTCATCACAATACCCTACTGTTATATTTCATTTGGATGACTTCTTTCCTCTAATGAAAACACATTATTTAAAGGAAAGACGGCGATGAGCTATTTATGAGGAGCCGTACATCTTAAGAATTGTATATCATTAGAGACATGGCTCAGGATCATGTGGGCTGGGAGGAAAATATTAATGTGCGCAAAATGTAGTTTATCAAAAACTGGTCTAGCCGGCAAGAATTTGTATTTTTTTTTTTTTTTACCCAAGCAAAAAATTCCTCTAGGCCCCTTTCACGGGGGTTGTCGGATAAGATCTGCCTATCACTTTTTTAGGCGGACCTGATCGGACCCTCCATTCACCCCTATGGAGCTGCAGATGTCAACGGTGACATGTCCGATCCCATTCACTAAATCCGGACGGATGGTGGTCCTGTTTTCCATCCGTCTGGTGGATCAGATCGGGTGAAAACAGACAGGCGGTCCATTAGCAGATTGCAAAAATAGTGTGTTTGCCTGCGCCTGCTCGCATTGGTACCGCAGTAAATGGGGCATGCGCTACTTTTTGTATGATCCGATGTTCTACCTAGTCAAATGAATGGGCTAAAAATAGCTCCGTACTGAGTCACATGAGGATTGCACAGGAATGCAAACCGTGTTCCTTTGCTATTCAGGTGTGAGCCGACCCTAAGTGCAGCCAAAATCAAAAACCTAAAAATCAGCACAAGGGCCATAACAGTCAATAGGATGTGTCCCTTGTCACTTTGGGCGGGGGGGGGCCCGTGGAACCCAGAATCTCTTGGGGAGGTTGGGAAACCCTTGTTTCAGCTCCCCATGCACCTCCTATGTCTAAGTTACCCAGTGTCTCTAATAGGGGCACAGGGTGACCAAGAACCCCAGTCTGATCTGTACTAATCGGACTCGCTGTACAACCACACTGGAATGGTGTTTGTGTGTGTGTATAATAATCTCTCATACTATGGTGTGCTCTGTGTTGGGTTATTTGGGGTGTGTTTGTATTTGATCTATTGTGTCTGTCTACCTTGGGTATTATGGGATTTGTATGTAGATTAGCTGTGAGAGGGGAGGGGGCTGATTCCTCCAGCAGCTCTCCCTTCTGATTGGGCAGTCTACTGAGGAGAAGTTTGAATATCTGTGTACCTGTGTTTCAATATACAGTTCATGGTCAGCAGCCAAAACGTGTACTGCCTAGTTTGTGGTTGGAAGATCTGATATCTTTATTCAGACTGTAAGGAAGTGGTGTATATGAAGAAGACACTCAAACTGAATGTGGGACGTTTCGTTACATTGCTTGTGTTGATTCCTTTGCTGTTTGTAGTAATTCTCCTCCACCCTGCCCTACCACCCCCACTCCCAGGATTGGGGTGGGGGGGGGGTGGGGGCTAAATACAACTCAAGGAATGTCACAGGCTCTCCTCAAAAGAGCCTGACTTTTACCATCCCTTTCTGCCCAGCTCCTGTTTTACAGCTTCTATGAATGTAAGGGGGTGGAGCTTTTAATTATCTGCCTGTCCTCCATTCTTAGATCATGTTTCATTCATAGAAATGGCTTCTATTACGTATTTTGAGTTGTTGAATCACACCACTAAAATCGCTATTGATTAATTAGTAAGAGTCGTGGTCAAAGGCTACCCAAATGGCTCCATATGGTGAAGGCTACACAAGTTGCATGTGGTAGGGCTAACACAAAAGTGAAGCCCTGTATGATCACGAGAGAATAATCTCCACCAGTGCCCCTGGACAAGGTCCTTGGCATCCATGTCAAAAAGGCCAAATGGTAGCCCCCATTCCCCCCATGAGCTGAAGCAACTTGGGTTGTAAGACTTGTCCATTTTATACCCTCCTGTTGTTGACACCCAAGACGGCTGACTCTTCTGCCTTCCCCTCAGCCCAGCCCTGATGTCTACTCCATTCTGCACATGCCTACCATTTGTTCCAGCCATCGGTTGCCACTTTAACAGTATATCTATTTTAGTAGCGTGGTTGAAATTCCAATTATTGCATGCATAACTTCGCCCTTTAACGTATTCTAAACTGTGTAAACTCTACCTTGATCATCTGAAACACCATTAACCACCATATTCTATGTCTTCACAGATGAACGAGAGGCTGTCCAGAAGAAGACTTTCACAAAATGGGTCAATTCCCACCTGGCCCGCGTGTCCTGCAGAATTACGGATCTGTACGGAGACCTGCGAGATGGAAGGATGCTTATCAAACTGCTGGAAGTTCTTTCTGGAGAGAAACTTGTAAGTATCTATGTTCTATAGGAAGACATTATAAGGATGTCATATGGTTGGGCTTTACCGTTGGCAGTGTGGTCACCAGCATTTCCTGCTCTTGCTTTCACCCCGTTGTTGGACACAGCTCTGTGCAATGCCCATTTGTTCATTTGCATAATGTCAAAAATATCTGCACCCTCATCTCCAGCTCTGCTGAGGCATAGTAAACAGTCGGGTTAACGGTTTACCACAAAATATAGCTTAGCACAAAAAATGTGTTACTGCTCTAACTTTCCAGGCTTAGAATCCTTTTTCTTAAAGGGAAACTAGTTTATTTTCAGTGAGAGCATATTGATTTTATTTTTTTTCCCTGTAATGCATACTGTATGGTAAATTTCTTACATTTACATGGTGCTGTACAATGTTTTCATGAATGATTTATGTACAAAAATTTGGAGAGCCTCATAATGGCCACCTATATTTCACTCTAACATGGCCACCCTGCTGATCGACTCGGCTACATAGTGCATTGCTCATAAGTTGGTCATAGATGGATAGAAATTTGCTCAGTCCCTGCTGAAGCGGACGGATTTTGATCCATCTGTGGCCGTTCCCGCTAAACAGAAGTCGATCCAATGATCAACGGGACTGTTGGAAAAATTTTCTAGATCAGCAGGCTGTGAAGGACCATTGTATTCTGACAGTGGAGGAGTCCCGCTGTCAGAATACAATGGTACAGCGAGGAGGATTCTTCCATCCACCTCACTTGTGTGGATGGAGAAATCTATCCAATTTTTTTTTTTATAAGCCTCCTGGCTGATACGGAAAAAAAATGTAAAAAATCCATGGCCAAACTAAAGCCAGCCATATTGCTGGATCGAATCTGAGCTGGTTCAGCAGGTACCGGCCGAGATTCAGTCCATCGGCAGGCTGATTTTAAAATGGTTTTAGGTTAATTTCTTAACTTTTCCCCTACAGGTAATCTTCTAAAGTATTTTCTGTAGGTCTTGGAAAGAGCCTGAACTTGCACCATTGACTAGACTTTAACATCGGCTCCAGCTGAGGATGCCACTGGCACATACACAGTACTCTCTGCATTCACTGAACATTGGGTGCTCTGTGATTGCACAGAGTGTCGGGCTGCGATGGTGACTCCAATGGGCATGTATAGGAGTGATATCATCGTGGCCTGGACATTCAAATGCCTAGAGGGAGTGAACCCGGAAGAAAGACTAGGTGAATATGGACGCCAGGAGCAGTGACAGTTCAGAACTGGAGGGGTTTGTTTGAAAGGTAGATCTGTTATAATGTGCTAGTATTGTATGCAAGCTAGCACATTATGGCATAAACCTGCAGGGGGCACATTTTAAAATCTGTTTTGTAGAGTTTAATACCACTTTAAATTGAATTTATAGGTTAAGCCGGCCATAGATGGTTCCAATATCGGCCGGTTCAGCAGGGACCAGACAGAATTCAATCCATCTATGAGCATGGGGACTGTACCCAAGTCGATCCATCGGTACAACCAGCATGTTGGATTTGTATTTGCGATTATTGCCAGCGGCTATAGCTGCTGGCAAGAATCACTGTTCTTTCAGCAGGGATGGCTCTCCGTGCCACGGGAGACCAGGCGAACACAGTAGCTCCTTGGAAGGGATTCCCACCCCCACCCCCCCCCCTCCATCAACACAGTCAGGAACCTGTGGTTGCAGGAAAGAAAATTTGCACAATTCCCCCCGTCAACACAGACACTGTTGGTATGGGAAAGCTGTCCCCGCTGGGAGAAGACTGTGATTATCACTAGCATCTAGCAGTCACTAGCAACATTCGCAAGAGAATCTGGCAGGCCGGTTGTACCCACTATCGATCAAATTGGTACATCCAGCCTGCCCATTAACGGTTCAAATCTCAGCCTGGTCCTGCTGAACCGGCAGAGATTCGAACCATATATAGCCGGCCTTAGCATTAAATATGCACCTTCTCTATCCATGTACACACACTTTTGCTTTCCTCATTCAAAAAGAAAAAGATAATGCAAGGTTAGAAAAAGACCTTGTTATACACTAACTAGTTTGGCCCAGCCCTGACTATAGTTTTGTTCAGGGACCGTCCTGAGAGTAGGTTCATTTCCTCCAGTAACTACGCCCAGTAATTTGTGAAAGTTGTTGTCCTAGGGTCACTATGCAACATGTACCGTGATTGCGCAAGTCAGCGCTGTTATCAGTAGGTGTTGCCTCATGGGCTAAACGGCTACATATTACATACATTATTCATCATATTGAGACATGTTTGCTAAAGGGCGCATTAACACCTTGTGGTCTGGCTCTTGGAGAGTTGTCCTCAGCTTATTTGTTTCATACAGACAAAATTTAAATAAACTTAATGCATATTAAAGTAGAACTGTAGGTATTTTTTTTCCATTTTGTTTAGAGTAAGGGAGGGTTATAGCCCCCTGTCAGTTTATTTTTTTTTGCCCTCTGTGTCCCATTGCGGAGATTTCCTTTCACTTCCTGTCCCATAGCCAAACAGGAAGTGAGAGGAAATCTCTGCAAATTAAGGGAATTCCTTGGGGGCCCCCCAGGTCACCAGAACATGTGGCCCCCATTGGAAGGTTTCCCCTCGATTACTTTTCTGGGTACAAAATTTGGGATTTTCTTTTACTTTCAAAGCGGATTTCAAATTCCCGGACCACTACACAGGCTGCATGGGTACTAACAGCCTAACAGCTCAGCCCCCCACGGAGGTAGGTGCAGTGGGGGTTGGGGAGGGTGTGCAGTGTTAGTTCACCTTTACATTTTTTCTGAAAAGGTTAGCTAGCACTAAGCAGACCGACCCACAGGGAATTCTGAATGTCTCAGAAGCATCCCAAATCAATGTCAAAAACATGCTGCATTTGCACATCGAAGACCTTCAACGCAGCCCTTCATGGAGTCTGGGATAGCAATAAAAACTCAGCAAGGGTTCTAGTCCTTCCCCCTGCTATCCACAGCTGAATAGAATACCTTTTTTAGTTTTTAGCTGGACATAAACTTCAGATCCACACAACTGTATTGAAACACAAATGCACCAAGCGCACTGTGATGCATTGCTCCTCCAGAGCAGTGGTTTTCAACCTGGGGGTCAAATGACGATTTGCCAGGGGTCACCGAATCCTGGGCTGTTCCCGAAGCCCACGCTGCTCTCCCAGCCTCTTCATGCCCGCCCATCAGGGCTGTCCCTGAAGCCCGCGGCCACCCACTCAGCCTCTTCGCAGCTGCCCACTCAGTTCACGGCAGAGACTAGAGATTAGCTGGTGAGGAATGTGAAGTGGGAGGGGCTGGAGGAGACCCTATCTCCTGATTTAGGCATAGGTGTCACTGCTACGAGACACCACAAAGCTAGAGACACAGTGAGTAACACTACCTGTGATTAGAGTTGGCATTAAAAGTCCCCACTACAGTTCTCAGATCAGCAGATGACCTTGATCAAGAGCACCTAAGTTGGCTGATCAGAATCCCCCCCCCCCAGCACTGCCACTGATCCCATCCCCCACCAGCACTGCCACTCATTCCAACTCCCCTCCAGCACTGCCACTAATCCCAACTCCCCACCAGCACTGCCACTCATCCCATTACTCCCCACCACCACCACCAAGGAGTAAGAGAAGGAATAAAAGTAGAGAATACATGAAAGGGAGAGAAAAAGGGGGAGGAACAAAGAAAAAGGGAGAGGAAAGAATAAGAGAGAGAACAAGAAAGATGGCTAGAGAGAGGGATGGGGTAAAAACAAGAAATTAGGATAGAGAGAGATGAAAGGAGAACAAAGAGAGTGATGCATCCTAAAATGTACCATAAGGGGTTTTAATACTGTACGAGTGGAAGGGACTCAGGGAGCGCTAAATGTCCGTGGGTTAGGGGCACAAAGTACTTGTCTTGCCTTGGGTGCTGACAACCCACGCTATGGAAATAACTTAACTGTTAGGGGTCCCCACAACTTGGGAAATGTTATCAAGGGGTCACGGCACTAGTAAGGTTGATAACCACTGCTCCAGAGGTACTTGAGATGTGGCTGGTTGACCTCCCATTTGATGGTGCCTGCATAGTTCCCGGGCCAACGCCACTTTACAAAGTCAGCAGCATGACACCAATGGTCTTTTTGGGTGTCTGCAAGGGTGGTGCTCTAACATGCACTCTAATGCCCTGTACACGCGATCGCACATTCTGACAACAAAATCCAAAACAAATCTTGTCGGATATTCCGTTTGCCAAGAACACGGTGATGTACAACACATACGACGAGCCGAGAAAAATGAAGTTCAATAGCCAGTGCAGCTCTTCTGCTTGATTCCAAGCATGCGTGGAACTTTGTGCGTCTGAATTGTGTACACACGATCGGAATTTACGACAACGGATTTTGTTGTCAAAAGATTTTGAGATCCAGATCTCAAATTTTGTTTGTCGGAAATTCCGAGGGAAAATGTCCGATGGAGCCTACACACGGTCAGAATTTCCGACGACAAGCTCCCATCGAACATTTTCCATCGGAAAATCCGACCATGTGTACGCGGCATTAGAGTTTCATGCTTCCTACTGACCACCAATATAAGTGGCATTTCCCCCCATTGACCCCAAATAAACTGGTTTTAGTAGGGGTTCCTTGAGGCCTGAAAATTATTTTAGGGGTTCCAGTGTGGTAAAAAGGTTGAGAAAGGCTGCCCTAACCCCTCTACAAAGAAAGCCTGTGCTGTAGTACACCACAAAGCACAACGCATTTTTGGGTATGCTGCAATGAGGAAAAATGGGCCAATTTCTATTACTTTGAGGCCGATTCAGAACAAATGGGCCATGGTAGCTGTCACGATCAAGGATCAGGCTCGAAGACCAGTTGCTATAGCAGTTGTGGGACTACCATTGAACAGAAGGATAGGAACACAGGCAGTCACCCTTGCAGTTGACACAGACTCACCTGAGGTGTGGAGTCCAAGTACTAACCGGTGTTCATCAGAGCTCCTGATGGTGGAGATAGATTTGCTGCATGTTAGTACCAGGTCACAGTCCTCAGGATCGCCCCATCAGGAGGTGAGAAAGCCGGAGTCCAGTAGCAGATAAGCAGGTAAGGATCAAACCGAAGCGTCATCAGTAGACAAGCCAAAAGGTCTGTAACGAGTAGTTGCAAGTTGGTAACAGGCAGAAGCATAGTCTAGGAACAAGCCAAGGGTCGATAATTGGTAGCAAAATATGGACGGCAGCAGGGAAGACCAGAGCAAGATACTGTCTGAGAAAGCACAAAATTCTGGCAGGCAGGAAGTGCAAGGACATGGGTTAAATCGTGAAGTTCATGGGAGGAGCAAAGAGTTCAAGGTTCAACAGAAGTCACAAGGCAAGGTTGTCCAATGGATCAGACAGGGTGCTGTTAAGCATCTCAGGTAGCTCAGAGAAGAGTCCTTGCCAGACACAGCCGAGGTCCCAGGTTCAAGTCCAGGCCCTGACAGTAGCATAGCGCGCTGCACAGCACAATAATACGTGAGCAGTTTTCCAGTACACAACAGGTCTCTTTTGTCTTTGGAACAGGCAGTGATGCAGAGAAGGGGAGGCAGCATTACAACCCTGCATTTATGTGGAGGGAACCAGTGAGGTTCTCTTTGATCAAACATACAATAAGCAAAAGGGTAGAGCCGGCAACTCCAAAATCCATATGAACCGCTTTGTTGCTTGCATGGCAGTGAGTTAAAAAGAGCTAATGCTTTTCAGCAGATCAAGGCTATCTGCCTCCCCTCTGTGAAAGCTTCACCTGCACTTTTTTTCCCTAAATCAAACATGCAAAATATGTTCATTTAGACTAGGTCACTTATTCAGAGGATTCAAGCAAATTATGCCAGATGCCAACTTGAAGGCAAGCTGAAAAAACAAAGTTTT
Source organism: Lithobates clamitans (assembly GCA_037952925.1). NCBI lineage: Eukaryota > Metazoa > Chordata > Amphibia > Anura > Ranidae > Lithobates > Lithobates clamitans. Next base: position 479,874 of record JBBGZY010000481.1, on the reverse strand, counting down.
CTTCTTTTTTTTTCTTCTTCGTTCTTTCTAGCTCCTGTCTATTTCCCAGTCAGCTCCTCCTTACATTATACTTGTTTTCAAATAAAATCAAATGTTAAATGTCTTTGCCCTTTTAGTAAAGCATTAAAAAGGAGTTCCACCCAGGGGGGCCGTCAAAAAAAAATTAAAAGTCAGCAGCTACAAATACTGCAGCTGCTGACTTTTAATTGGACACTCACCTGTCCCTGGGTCCAGCGATGCGGGGGATCGAAGCCCCGCTCGTCCCCCCCCTCCGCTCGTCGGCGCCGGCATTTCAACTGTGGGCGCCGGGCTGTGGCTTCACAGCCTGGCACCCACTGCGCATGCACGAGCGGCGCCGCGATTGGCCGCTCAATCACCTGGGACCTGTAATGGATCCCAGATGATTGACAGGAGGGAGGGAGCAGAGCGGAGCCCTTCCTGTGCCGAGGGGAAAGTGATGTCACCAGCCCAGGCAAAGGAACAGGCAGACTACGAGGGACCACCTAGCAACAGGCATTTAGAGGTAAGTGAAAAAAAAAAAATATCCAAATGTTTTTTTGTTTTTGTTTTTTAGAATTTTTCCAGGTATTTTTGTTTTTTGGGTGGAACCCCACTTTAAGGTATGCTCACGTGTGTCTTGAAAAGTTTCCAATGGCACAAGCTGTAAGGAGGTCTAGTTTATTGATGCCTCCGGACAGTCTTTTTGATGCTGGTCACATTGTACCCCCTGATGGTGTCGCTCACTCCAGGGCACAAGATACAGCAAGTACAGTTCTAGCTAATGTCAATCTAGGCCACAGCGTCATACGAGAAAACCTTCTACTGTAAAACCAATAGTATGGAAGTCCGCGCGGCAGAGAATAGGGTTCGTTGATCCTGAGGTATTAGTCTTTGCTTAGAGATAATTACTCCTGAAAATCCATTCATAACTGGAAGGGTTCCAAGTAGGCTTATAGGCCTGGGATGTTGCACATGCTTACCTTCTATTTGTTCCACTTTTCACACAGAGCTGATTTAACCATTTTCCCCTCCGCTGCACATCTTATTCACCACTTTATTGTGCTTTATTAGTAAAACGCTCCTTCTGCTGTTTCCGTAGCCCAAGCCAACCAAGGGAAGAATGCGTATCCATTGTCTGGAGAATGTTGACAAAGCTCTGCAGTTCCTGAAAGAACAAAGGGTTCACCTGGAAAACATGGGCTCCCATGATATTGTCGATGGAAACCACAGACTGACTCTTGGTTTGATTTGGACCATCATCCTCAGATTCCAGGTAAAAATCGTACTGTGTATCCTCCCCAAGGCTCACCTTACCTGTGGAGAGAACCTTGTTTCTGGTGTGTTGGAGGGAAAGTGCCAGCTGTGCAGTATTGGCTCTAAGGCAGGGGTAGGCAACCTTAAACAGGTAGAGATCTTCTTGAACAACACGGGAGAAGTCCAAAATCACCGGGCACAGTGTCGCCTCCTCACACCTGATTTGAGATTTTCCATACTGCTATGTCACAATCGCGTGCATTGCACGGCAATCATTGATTTAAATTAGGTGGTGAGGAGGCAACATATCGCCACCACAATATATAATCCTTGTGCCAGTCTAGAACAACGACATTTTAACATTTCCCTTTTACTTAAAGTGCATCTAAACAGTATTCTCCTGTTTAGCCAGCAGTGGCTACAGGGGAGAAGAGAGCGCTGGACAATGACTGGGAAAGCAGTGACGTCACCCATAGGCTTCTCTGGACCCATCCATGGTCTGCGCTCCTTCCTCTCCCCCCATAGCTGTCACAGGAGCCGGATCATGTGACCCGAGCAGGCTGAAAGTAGGCAAAGTATATACAGGCATACCCCACTTTTAAGTACACAATGGGGTTTATTTACTAAAGCTTGAAAGTGCAAAATCTGGCTCACTTCTGCATAGAAATAGGTTTTTCAGCATTGTGCCAAAAGAAAAAAAGGTGCCGATAATGGCTGGCGAAAACGTCTGCAATTTTGTTGCGATTATACTGTGCCTATGGTGTGCTTTTCATAGGTCATGTCTTTCAAAAATACAACATGGGTGCATTTTTTAAACGTTGTTGCTGCATTTTCAATGCATTTCAATGAGGAGACGCATTTTTGGTGTTTTTTTTTTTTTACTTTCCAAATATGCACCAAAAATGCAGCAAGCAGGATTTTTAACACTGCTTCAAAAGGTGCTAATAATGGACGACAATTCATATTCATTTAAAGGAGAAGTCCAGCCAGAGCTCCTTTGGCTGGGCCTCTCCTATGGGTCACAGGAGTGTAATTCTTTTTGCACTGCTGTGACCCGTCAGGTGCCTGGACTGATACGGCCGCTACCCACCCCTCCACAGCTCAGCGCTCCAGTGAGCGTGGAGGAGCAGAGCGGAGAGTTGCTGACTGACAGTCTGCAGCTCTCTGTTTGGGAAGCTGAGAGAACCGAGCCATTGGCGTTGTTTGATTGCTCAGTTCTCAGTGTAGAGTTGCTGGGGGACAGATGCAGCATCCACCTAGGTAAGTGTGATGGGTTAAAAAAAATAAAAACATAAGTAGAATATAATATAATTCTTAATTAAAAAAAATATATATTTTCTTTAAAAATATCCTGAATTTTTGGTTTCAGCATCAGAATTTTTATTTCAGTGCCCCACTAGTTTAAGCTGGAATTCCACTTAAAAATGCACATTGTTTTTCTTTAATCATTTTGGGTGCATTTATTATTTTTTTTCAACATGTGGACTATGCCTTTAACTACCTCCCACCTGCTGTATAGACAAATGACGGCGGGCGGGATGCTCTGTTCTGGGATGACGTCGTATGACGTCGCCCCAGTCTCACCGCGGCACAGCAATCGCGGGACCTGGCGCGGCCCCAATCTCGGTAAAAAGCCGGTGACGAGGCTCTTTACCCATGTGCTCAGCGGTGTCCAATCACAGCTGATCACATGTAAACAAGGAAATGCTGGTAATCGGCTCTCCTCGTCTCACACTGATAGTGTTTGAGGAGACGAGAGCTGATCGGTGGCATCTCCTCATAGGGTAGACCTGTACATATAATCAGGGCGCTGATCATCAGTGCAGCCTCAATAGTGCCCATCAGTGCTGCCTATCAGTGCCCATCAGTAAAGGAGAAAAATTGCTTATTTACAAACTTTTCTAACATAAACTAAGAAAATCCTTTTTGTTTTTTTTCAAAATTTTTTCTAAAAAAACAAAAAACCCAGCTGTGATTAAATACCACCAAAAGAAAGCTCTTTATGTGAAAAAAATAAAACTTTCATTTGGGTACAGTGTAGAATGACCGCGCAATTGTCATTCAAAATGTGACACCGCTGAAAGCTGAAAATTGGCCTGGGCAGGAGGGGGGTAAAAGTGCCCGGTAATGACGCGGTTACGCAGTATCCCACCACTGGAGAATTCAAGCAATGCAGAAATATTCACCTTGTGGCTTAATATGCCAGCTCCATGACCCTTTATTTGCAAATTCCGGGACTGGGGACCTTCACTTCCCTTCGTCACTATATGGGAATCATGACGGTTTTCTTTGTCCTTTATAAATGGATTACAATCGATAACAAATGCCGATATAAATTCCTTCCAGTCTTGACCATGAAGATGTTTTTTTTTACTAGAAGAGATAGAAATTTCTCAAATAAGAGTATTTAAAGTATGTTACGTTTCAGTGACGGAATGATGTCTTATTGATCGCAGATCCAAGATATTAGTGTGGAGACCGAGGACAACAAGGAGAAGAAGTCTGCAAAGGATGCTTTGCTTTTATGGTGCCAGATGAAGACAGCTGGGTGAGTACAGATTAAAAGATTACCACAAAAGATCTTCTTAGAGTTTAGAGTTTTCACAAAAACAATTGCGTCGGCTGCAAACATGTCCTTCTCTAAATGGATTACCTCAGGGCGCCTAAAGGATCGTATTCTGTAGCAGAATAACAAAGATCGCGTCAATGTGTGAGAAAACTTGCAGCATTTTGACTAATCCAATAATTGGGAGGTTATAGTGGAGCTTTTCATTGGTTAATGGCGGGAGGGAGTGGGGAGAAGGGATAGATCCCCTTTTTCAGGCTTAATTGCTGCCTTTGATGGCGCCGTTTCCAATGTTGTCATTTTGGACAGGAAGTGAGAAGAAATCTCCCGTGGGGACAAAGGCAGCAATAAAGTAATGATCAATTGATTTGTCCTCATTTCCTATCCTGGTATGTACCGTGGAAAGGGCGCCAGATCAATAGGAGTTAAAAGACAGCACTGGTTTATTGCACACTCCCTTACATGTAAAACTCCTGGGTGTTGTAGACATGGCAGGTGTGGTGTGCAGGCAGCTACAACAATATGGATGGACTGGTGGGATAGCTGAAGCGCACAGGTAGGGAACCGCTGCGTGGACTGGAACCGGCGACGCCTTGAGCCCTCAGTTGCGCCATTGATAGGAGAATGAAAACAGAGGGGGGCGGTCCACAATGCATTTCCGAGACCCCACCTCCATCAGGCAAGCTTGCTAGTAGAACGTAACAGAACCATTCCTAATAGTCTACAATCAGTTTGCAGGTTGTAGGGGAAAGTGGTGACCATTGCCAATCGTTTTTTTTTCCCCAAAAATATCCAGGATTGGGTGACCCATAGAGCAAATGTCACCACTTCCACACTATGTAAAGATGGCTCGCCTCTGGAACTCCAAGTGCTAACCTAAGAGAGCCAAGGATTGGGTGACAATTTTTGATTGCTTTAAGTTTTGATAATTCAGCTTGAGTCCCGTTTTGTCCGTAAAATCTTAGGAACAGAATGTTTACTCCTCCATAATTACTTTAGGCAACAGCTTGGGCTTTACTCCTGTTATATTTCTCCTTTTGTATCGGTCAGCATTTTTTTTTGATTCAACACTGGATTCTGTATGGGAAATTTTTACAAATAAATTTTATTTAAAAAACAAAAAAGTGGTAGATGGATAACACTGCCACGTGGTGACTGCCACTTCTGAAAGCTTTCCTAAAATGCCAGCTGCCTTGCTGTTAAGGTATCTCACTGGCTTCAAAGCTGTTGGCAATGTAGAAAAGATATACAAATCTGGAATGTCTGTAAAGATTTTTGGTCCCTTTTATTTTGATCAGCAGGGGATCTGTCCTCTTGATTCTCTACTAATCGGAGCAGAACGGGTTGATAACACTTGTGTGTCTGCTCAGTTTCTGTAGAGCAGACATGCATAGGGCCCGCTCTGCTCTATGGGTGGTTTGGTGTAAACAGACTCTGCTGTCCATTTACGTCTCACTGCCCTCCAATCCGATCCGCCTAGATCAGGGGTGTTGAACTCCATTTAATCATCAGCATTATGGTTACCCCCAAAGGGCCAGTGAGAGAATCTGCATTAAAACCAGGCAGCTAGTGTTCTATGACATGCATCAGTTAGCAATGGCAGCCTTCATGTTTCCTTTACTTTGATTGGCAGGTCTGTCTGTTCTGTGTAAATAATATACACACACTTAATATGCATATCATGTAATAAATACTTTTGATATTTTCAGGTATCCCAATGTGAATATACATAATTTTACAACCAGCTGGAGGGACGGCATGGCCTTCAACGCACTCATTCATAAACACAGGTGAGAGCTAAAGGATCAAACTTCAATTACTGACTTGCTGCTATTTTTGGCATTTGGCGGACTGAAGACTGAAAATAAAATTGAGGTTTCTATGAATCATATTTATATGGTCATGTTTAAGTTCAGGATTTCACCAGTAGGTGGTGTTAGAAGGGAAATCTAAAGTTATTACATTCATTGCTAGCATGGTATTCAATGCTTTGTGATGCATGCTATAGCCATTCTTATCTGTCTCTCAGGGGAGCTTACAGTATAATGTACACAAAGGCATAGAGCACACACATTATTCTGTGATAATTTGGTTTTGGTTTAATAGCTCTGAATCCATGCAAAACACAAGGAACCATCCTGCCTGATCACATAGCTCTCTTTTTTTTCTTCTAACCTATCTGTTCTACGCCAAGTAGAGTCATAATAATAGTATTAGGTCTGCCCATTGAATTGGTGGCCCATCGAGATGCGATTGTATGCAGATCATGGGCATGTTCGGGTCCTGACATGGTCCATCCTGGGGGTTCTGTCTTCTGAAACCAGACCAAAAATGAAATCCCCATAATGAATTCCTCCAGTCAATATATCTGTAGGCAGTCAAGATTCTGTCGGGGTTAAAGGCCTTTAGAGACAGACGTTCATTATGTGTCAGGAAATATCCCTTATCCCCGCTATTAAGCATGCTATTCATTGCTGTTATTTATCTGTGCTGCTACGTCATTTTGCCACCATGAACTTTATAATTTAAACCACTTGTTGAGGGTCCAAGAAAAGCAGACTTGGAATTAATGGCTGATGTTCAGTCTCTAAAGAAATCATTGAGTCTGGCGTGATAAATGTTTACATTCTTTCATTGTGAGAAAATTTGTCTTGTGGAAGTTTTATGAAGCATATTATATAATACTTTCATAAGGGTTTCATGGAATGGACACCTACTTATTTATTTTTGTTAACTTCAAAATTTTTTTTTTTTTTTTTTTTTACTTTGGCGTCAAAGGTTTATTAGGGCTCATTTACACTAGCTTCAATACACATTAAGGGCTAATTTACACTTGCTTAAAAACAAGGCTTCGGACACACTTTGTTAAAGCTTTCCGAATGCCAGTAAAAGCTCCTGTCACTAAATAAAATGGTTAGCTTACAGTCCTGTTTACAGCTTGCTTTTGCTTTGGCTCCGCTTCAAAAATTATGGCCCCATGTAGCTTTTAGTTGTGCTTCAAAGCGTCTTCAAAGCCTCCATAGAAGTCTATGGCAAAGCTCGCTTGAAGCCCCACTGAAGCCCCACTGAAACCCCACTGAAGCTGCTTCGAAGCCAAAAGTAAGGTGTAAACAGTAGTGTAAGCTAACCATTTTATTTAGAGACAGGAGCTTTGACTGGCGTTCAGAGAGCTTTAACAAAGCCGAAGCCTTGTTTTGAAGTAAGTGTAAACTAGCCGTTAATGTGTGTTGAAGCTGAATCAAGTGTAAATGAGCCCTTACTGTCACTTTTGCCCACTGGTGGATCACATGCTGTAGGTAGATGCATTATATAATCACAGTAGCTAGAAACTCTGTGCTGTATTAGTAAGTTGTTCTTTCAAATAATGGAGGACGTGGAAGTGTATTTAAATGTGATAGGACCTAAAACAAAGAAAATAGTACCGCTCAAATGCCCCATACAATATGCGAATTTCTTTCATTCCACCACGGGTTAAGGGAAAGAAAAATGCTCGATTCCCTCATTAACACAGTGTTTAGGGAATCTCTCCCGCTGTACTACTGTGTTCTGCCAGTGGGAAGCCTTCCCCACCGGTAGCATACAACAATCAACGCTGGCTGCTATAGCTGCCGGGAGTGATCAGACGGAAAAAAAAAAACAGGCTGGTTGTACTAAAGTCAATTGATGGTTCGGCTTCAGTACAACAAGCCTGCCCATAGACGGATTGAAAGTTGGGGCGGGTCCTGCTGAACCGGATGAATATCGATCCGTCTATGGCCGACTTATCAGGTGGATCAGCATGTGGTGCAAGACGGACAGGACAGGCTCTAGTAGACTTCAATAAAATGGTTGCTGTCTGCACGCAAACACGAACTCCTTGTTCAAATGAATGTGAATAATTTACGATAAAAAAGAAAGGAAAAGGGCGAAACGCGTCTGTGGAGTTCTATACAGGTGGAGAACAGGAGGTGAAGTCATCTTTCAGGCTCCAGTGGAAAAAAAAAAATAGTTTTTGTGTTGGCTTGTAGTAGTGTTTTAGTAGCTTTTTTTTTTTGGAACGTTGGCATTTTATTAGCGCTTTTACAGTACATGAAGTAAGATAAAAGTTTGAAAAAAAGCTGTTAGAAGCGTTTCGTTTTTTTTTTTCTGCCAGCCATCACATCATCTTGATTGATATGTCAAAGAGTCTACTGGTTCACAGGAACAAAGCTTTTCTTGGTTAAAGCGGAGTTCCACCCAAAAGTGGAACTTCCGCTCATTGGATTCCTCCCCCCCTCCGGTGTTACAGTTGGCACCTTTCAGGGGGGAGGGGGGTGTAGATACCTGTCTAAGACAGGTATCTGCACCCACTTCCGGGAATAGACTCCCATGGGAGTCACGCCCCCTCCTGCACTCCCCCGCTGTCTCCTGGGAAAGATACAGGTCCCAGGAGATAGCGGGGACCATTGAGAAAGCGCAGCGCGACTTGCGCTTGTGCAGTAGGGAATTGGGAAGTAAAGCCGCAACCCTTCACTTCCTGATTCCCTCACTGAGAGTGGCGGCGGCAGCACCCGAGGGACGGTGCGGTCTCGGGTGCCGACATCGCTGGACCCCGGGACAGGTGAGTGACCTTATTTTAAAAGTCAGCAGCTGCAGTATTTGCAGCTGCTGACATCTAAAAAAAAAAATTTTCGCGAAACTCCCACTTAAAGTCCTGCCTATCTGACACACTGAACAGGAATAGTGGCTACACATAACTGTAATTTAATAATTTAATTGTTTTCCCAGCTGACCCTCTTGACTTCCCCAGGTGGACCGCATGCTACGATCACCAAAACTTTGCTTTATTTCTTTTTCTTGGCTATGCACTTGTTGATCTCTAGTCCAAAACCCTCCTGAGCTATCCTACCAGGAAGCTGTTGTTGCACAAAGCCAATCATAAGCGGCCAAAGGCATTCACAGCCCCACAGGGGCATGCATACTTGTTGTGGGGTGGTGTATGCCTCGGCCACTTATGGTTGGCTTTGTGCAATAACGGCTTCCTGGTAGGATAGCTCAGGTGGGTTTGGACTAGGATCCGGACACTCCTGAGCAGTGGCGGCTGGTGGGTTCTTTTTTTTTTTTGGTGGGGATTGTGGCAAACAACCAATCTTCTCCCGCTCTGTCCTGCCAGCGCCCACCCAGTCTCGCTCTGTCGGGTCACCCCGAGCCCACCCTTTTTTTTTTTAAGCCTATTTGCTAAATAATCATTTAATCACGTGCTTCAAAAAAACACCTCACCCTCATTGGAATCCATGCGTCCAGCGCCCTGCATGTAGATGAGGGGGGCGCCACTGCTCCTGAGCTCATCCATAATCTCTATGTAGAGAGGCCTCGTGATCTTCCCTGACTTACAGACAAGGTTGCCAAGGTGTACCCTTTAAAACTGAGTTCGACCCAAAAGTGTAACTTTCCCTTATATGCTTCCTAATTTGGTGTCACATTTAGCACCTTTCAGTGGCAGGGGGGAAGGGATAAACAGGTCCCCTTCACCACTTCCGGGAGATGGGCCACTGCCCGATCTCCTGGAAGTTCGGCCCCCCTCCTCCCCCCCACCACCAGGCCAATTAGAAAGCACAGTGCGCTTCGCACATGTGCAGTAGGGTACCAGAAGTAAAGCCGAAAGGCTTCACTGCCTGGCTCCCTCACCAGGAATGGCGGTGGCAGCACCCAGGAGTCGATCCGAAAATCGGCTGGGGTGCCGACATCGCGGGCACCCTGGATAGGCAAGTGCCCTAATATTAAAAGTCAGCAGCTACAGGATTTGTAGCTACAGACTTTTTTTTGCTTTTTTTTTTGGCTGGACCTTCTCTTTAATGGGGAAAGAAAACTTGATGGCCTATCAAGTACATTGGTGGTGCTTGGACTCTTGTAAGCATGTATGTGCCATACCTGGCTGACCCTGTAGAAGCTGGAAATCACTGTAGTAGGCACTGCTACTACAACGATCGCTGCTGGATTCCTAGTCATGTGCTGAGCGGCTGCCTGACTGCTTATTGAACACAGCGATTCGCTCACTTGGCATGGGCCCCATTCAGAGAACACTTTGCATTTTCTCAGTGAACGCAAAGGGGGAGATTTACTAAAACTGGAGCATGGAAAATCTGGTGCAGCTCTGCATAGAAACCAATCAGCTTTCAGGTTTTATTGTTAAAGCTTTAATTGTTCCTAAACCCAGGGGCCTGCATTCACTATATCTGTTCTCCCACAGTACACAGAACATGGAAATGCAATTATTTTAGTTAATATAAACTGCTAAATACCTTTTCTCATCAGCAGTATATATCAGTCTTGTGACTTATATCAGTGTCTGGTTAAAGCTTGTAGAAGGAGTTATCATTCTCCTGACTGTCCTATGAGACTGTATGACACCTCTGTCTGGACAGTGCTGATTGGCCCTGTGCTGATCACATGCACCAAAAAAAAAAAAAAAAACCTCTAGTAATACACTACAAACTGAGCATGTGCAGAGTGCCTCCTAGGGCTCTGTTCTATCAGCAGATGGTTTGGGGACAGTAAAAGGAGGATCAGAGAAGACAGGATCAAACAGCCTTTTTACACAATACAGATTAACCTCTTAGGTTCCACAGTGGATATAACAAGCATGCTTTACTGTATATACAGACTGATTTTACTATTGTGGGTTTAGTAATTCTTTAATCAAACAAGCTGAAGGTAGAAGCTGATTGGCTACCATGCACAGCTGCACCAGATTCTGAATGCTCCAGTTTTAGTAAATCTGTTTAGTAAATGCAGAGTGTTCTCTGAATGGCGTCCATAACCAGTTAGCGCCCCCCCCCCATGTGTTCACTCAGCATTAGCCGCTTAGCACAGGACCCCGAAGATAGTGGGGATCACTGTGGTAGCAGTGCCTAGTAGAGTGATTTCCAGCATTCATTGGATTGGCCAGGTATGGCACATACATACTTTTATTGGTTCAAGATGGACAATGTAACTTGGCAAGAAAAGCCATACCTAAACTTCAGCTTTAATAAAAATTCCCCCAATTGGACCTGTACCCCTGTGCTACGCACACTCCCCTCCCCTGCCTTATCCTCCTCCCCACTTTCTTTTCCTTCCTCACTGCTTGGGCTCACTTGCCCTCTTTTTTTTTTCTTCTCTCTGTTCTGACAGTACTGGGGCTGTTGGTGGAACCTCTGCTTAGATGTCACTTCCATGTTTTTCTGGTCAGTGATGACTACCTTTTTTTTGCTGCCTCTGTCTCATTTGCTATAAATCAAGAAAATCTTATTCATAAAGTACAATTGAGCTTGTGATGACCTCATAGCTAGAAGTCTTTAATCCATAGGATGGGCAGGTTTTTTTTGTTCTGGAATAATATGTGATCAGTTTATACAAACCACGCCTACTGTTCTTTAATCTCCGTTTTGTTCCTCCCACAGACCCGACTTGATTGATTTCGATAAGCTGAAGAAGTCAAACGCACACTACAATCTGCAAAACGCCTTCAACCTTGCAGAGCAGCACTTAGGCCTCACTAAACTCCTTGACCCAGAAGGTTAGCCCAAGATTCAGTTGTTTCTATGTTCTTTTTCTATGTTTCTATTGATTTCAAGAGAGAATTTTGTAATTTGAGTACTTCTATGATATTTCTATAAAAGGGAAACCTGTGCTTTGTCCATAGTATCCAAGGTGACAGGCTCACTTTATAGCCGGCCCGCCACAGTAAGCATACTGTACTTACCTTTCCTGCTCTCTCACTGACGGACCAAGTTGGGTCCATCTGTCAGTTTATCGGGAAGACCCAGTCGGACCATCCATAGCCTTCTATGGAGTGGCAGAAGTCTGCTGACACCAGCCGGCATTCGATCACCTCCACTAAAAACAGATGAATGGGGATCAGTTCTCCATCCGTCCAGCAGATCAGATAACAGTCGGTAGGTAATGGACAAGCAACCGACCTCCCCATAGAGAAGAGTGGGCTGTGCACAGCGGGGACAGAACTGTCATCCGCTTACTTAGCCGTGATCAGCGGTGTCCTCCCTGTCTGCGAGAGGCCTAAAAGAAATGAAAAATTGTACACATTCTTAAAAACGTTTGTGTTTTATGTAATTGTTTTTGCACCCATCTTAGTTTTTCCATAGATGTAGGATACACTCTTATGCCGCGTACACACGAGCGGACTTTACGGCAGACTTTGCCCGGCGGACTGGATTTCATCAGACAATTCGATCGTGTGTGGGCTCCAGCGGACTTTGTTTTCTCAAAAGTTGGACGGAATTAGATTTGAAACATGTTTTAAATCAATCCGTCGAAATCGAGTCCGGTCGAAAAGTCCGCTCGTCTGTATGCTAGTTCGACGAACAAAAAGCCACGCTAGGGCAGCTACTGGCTATGAACTTCCTTGTTTTAGTCCAGTCGTACGTCATCGCATACGAATTCGACGGACTTTGGTGGATTGTGTGTAGGCAAGTCCGTTCATTCAGAAAGTCTGTCAAAGTCCGCCGGGCAAAGTCTGCCGTAAAGTCCGCTCATGTGTACGCGGCATTACCATTAGGCCCCTTTCAGACTTGTGCAAACTGAACGTGACGTGAAGCAGTGCCTGTGTATTCTGCGCATGTATTAGTGACGGTAATAGTTCAATTGGACAAATTCGGCCCAAACAAATTATTTAAAAGTAAATGAAATCTGGCGTTCGGCATTTTTTTTTTTTTTAGTTTTGAATAGAGTGGAGATGGATTAGGACACCTATCCGTTTTTATTTCTGTCTGTGCCCCCATTAGGGAGATTCACCCTCTTTATTTGTTCTGTTTACGTATATCATCGAAAGTAACAGAAAACCCCACATTTTGGGTTGTCCCCAGAAAAGTAATAGAGAGGAAATCTTCCAATGGGGACATTCGTTTTGGTGACCTGGGGGTCCCTAAGGAATTCCCTTAATTTGTAGGGACACAGATGGCAAAAAAAAAAAAAATGGACAGAGGTTATAAGTCTCCATTACTTTATCCAAAAAATAAAAAAAGGTTTGCCTAATGTTCTATTTTAAGGCAGCCATAAATGACTGGCCCTGCCCATCCAGATATCCTCATGCACCACAAATGCACGGTGGATCCATAAACACTAACTTCCAACAAATATCGTTTTGGTTTCATATTTCTTATGTAACTTTCTTTTTTTTCTTTTTTTTTTTTTCTATTTAGACATCAGCGTGGACCATCCAGATGAAAAGTCCATCATTACTTATGTTGTCACATATTACCATTACTTCTCAAAGATGAAGGCACTGGCCGTGGAAGGAAAACGTATTGGAAAAGTATGTGTGACACAGTAACAGTGTAAACTTTGACTACCTGAGCTAGGCCCACTTCAAGATTTCATTTACGAGTCAGTGTAACCCATTTCTAGAATTAGGCTGGTTATACGTTATACCATTTTCATGTACAATTTTCTGTTCGATTTCCCAAAACCATGTAATATGGGGTCAAACCTAAACACGTTCAATTTGTATGCAATCAGGCAGGCCCTTATTCTACATAGTGGAAGGTAAATCTAAAGGAAATTGAACAAGAAAATTGTGTAATGTATGGCCAGTTTTAGTCTTATTGTAATTAAACAGATATTTCAAATATCCAAAATGGATATTTCAGTTGTAGATAGATGCTGATGTGCTGAAAAACATCCTTGGCTTTCTAAAAAAAAGTTCTCCTATGTCCTATTAATTTAAAGTGGGAGCTGTCCATCATACCCTAATACATTTTTTTTTCTTGTTATGACATTACTCGCCCTAGTCTCATCAGGTGCTGAGACCGTGTACTCTGGTTCAGGATCTCTATAGTCCTTTGCAGGATCTCTATAGTCCTTTGCAGGATCTCTATAGTCCTTTGCAGGATCTCTATAGTCCTTTGCAGGATCTCTATAGTCCTTTGCAGGATCTCTATAGTCCTTGAGAAGCATATGACCACCTTGGGAAATTGAGGTCGCCTTCAAATACCCCAACATGCATTTTGGATGGGCTGACCCCTTTTTTTTTTTTTTTTCAAAATTGTGATAATAGGTGATATAAAATCCGCCAAACACTAAAAGTGGTGAAGGTGCTGTGAATTCCCTTCCAGACTGGCACACAGTCACCAGAGAGAGACACCTAAAGGCTTATCGTAAACTGTTGACTCAAAGTCATAAAGCGCTCTGTATAAATATAGCCACTCCTCATCCAGGTTCTGAACTCTCATCCACCCACTGGAGATATACAGGAAAAATATCCCTTCAAGCCTCTTTATATATTTTTTTTATGTATTGCCTCACATATATCAGCGCCTGTAAAAGTAGGAAGGAGACAATATGCTCCACATGTTGTACAACTGCATCACTTTATTGTCAAAACCACTGAGTATGCACTCACATGTGAAGAGAGTCAAACTGTATATCCAATTTAAAACCGTAAACTGATCAGAACTCGCTTGCGGGGAAATTTCGTAGCTCCGCCCAATGTGTTTCGTCAGCTATGAGGTCTTCCGGGGCACAATCTTTCAATTAGAAGTTTTATTCATGTAATTTTTTTACGTTTTTTTTTTCCCCCCCATCTATTCTTGTTGGTGTAGCACAGCACATTTTCATATCAATGTATCACTATGAAAAATATCCTAGAGTGCTAAGAGCTCCTCACTTGATTTTAAATTTCCCCACTAGTGTAATGACTTTTTGATTAATTAAATTATTTTAACTGCAGTACATTTTTTAAGCTAAAACATTTTAAGTCTTTCTCTCATACCTTTTGAGGTGCACTGTGACAAAACCGATGAAAATACCTCTGGTCTCACGTTGGTTTTGTATTTTGTAGGTTCTTGAAAATGCCATCGAAACTGAGAAAATGATTGAGAAGTATGAATCCCTGGCTTCTGACCTCCTCGAGTGGATTGAACAAACCATTATCATCCTGAACAATCGGAAATTCGCCAACTCGCTGGTCGGTGTGCAGCAGCAGCTTCAAGCTTTCAACACCTACCGCACTGTGGAAAAACCACCAAAGTAAGAGGACAAAGAGGACTTTAGATGAAGGGAGGGAGAGTGTAAATATTACCTGCTGGGCTTATGTTGTCATCATGTCACTGAAATATGTAGTTGGTCATCAGATTGTAAGAAAAAACTTTTTTTTTTTTGGTATAGCTAGGACCTATGTCATTCTTGACATCACATCTGTGGTAAATACCCAGCAAATGTGTGGGTAGAGTTATTTTTGTCTCGTAGAAAGCAAGCAATCTTTGATAGTACGCCTGTCATTGAAGAATTCTGCAGGCTGCCATTCCTACCTTTTCCTTTGAAGAATTTTAAATGCTAGGTTGCTTTTCAGAAGGTTTGGCTTCAGTGCTTTCCATGTGACTTGCCTACAATAAGAGTATAAGGAATTTTTGTTTTGTTGTATACTTGTTGTGGCGATGTGACTTTGAAATATGGAAGCCAGACAAATAGTGTTTTCAGTAGATATCAGCGGCAGTCTCTCTATTTCTCTCATTGCAGGTAAGTATAAGTGTACATTAAACTGTTCCCTTCACCTGTGACCTTAAAGCTGAACTCCAGGCAATTTTATTTTCCATGCACTTACCCGCACTTTATAGGTTAACTGCTCGTCTTTGTCTAGGGATTGGGAAAGCCAAGATATACTCACCTTAGCCTCAGATCCTCCCAGGGTAAGACCGGTCCCTACTGCTCCTCCGCCCCCCCACCCCACGTGCGGTCCATCGGCCTTGTGCAGTGGACAGTTCCTGATGTCAGTATGGCCAAAGACCAGCTCAGGATTAGCGAAGTATAGGCTCTGTTCATCCCCTAGACAAAAGAGCAGCTTAACCCATGCAGTACGGGCACAGCCCCACTGCATGGGGGAAAAAAAAAAATTTGCCCGGAGTTGGGCTTTAAAGTTTACGTAAAGGCAAAGCTTTTTGGATAGTAGGGAAGGGTAAGCTGGCCATACACGGAGTGAATTTCAGCCAGTTCCTAATCAGCCAGCTAAAATTTGAGCTGTGGATGGTGGCCTTGTTGGCATCTGCCTGACAACCTTCGGTCCTAAAGTCATCAGCCCAACAGGCTAGTATTCTGACAGCTGTGGGGGGCCAGCTGTGAAAACAAAATAGGCAGTAGAAGAGAGAACTCCATGCACGCTGTTTCATACCTCCCAACTTTTAGAGATGGGACTGAGGAACACCTATCAGCAAAAGTATCCAGGCATAGGACACACCCCTTGCCACGTCCCCTTAAAGGAGAATTGTACAAAAAATAGGTTCAACCCAAAAGTGCTTTTTTACCCCTACTCTGCCTTTTATATTGGCTTTTGGAATTTACAAATGTAGCAATTTAGAAATCAGATGAAAGGTTTACACTGTAAAACACTATTTGATAAAAAGTGCATTTTTTATACATCTATATAGATCAGACCGGAATGAGGGACATTGCTCCAAATCGGGGATAGTCCCTCGAAATCTGGGACAGTTGGGAGCTATACTGTTTAGTAGTGGGGGGGGGGTCGAATGATTTTTCTCATTCAGTCCGCGGTGCTGAATTGGGAAATCTATGTGTATGGCCAGCTGTTGAGCCTTTTGACAGGTCTTTATTGCTACCTGAGTTACCATTGGGAATATTTACCCTCTCTTTACCTCTGGTGACCATTGTCGCTAAGAGAGAGAGTGTGGGGAAATCTATACAGCAAGAAAACGGGATAAGGCCGGCCATAGACTGTTCAAATCTTGGCATCTTGGCAGGAACTGGCCGAGATTCAAACTGTGTATGGGCAGGCTGAATGTACCAAGTTGATTATTCGATCCACTTGGGTACAACCAGCCTGCCGGATTCACCGCTAGCAATAATCGTTGTATTCTCTCGGCGGGGATGGCTTCTCCCTCCCAGAGCAGACAATAGCCTGGCAGAGGGATTCCCCTGTCAGTACTGACACTGTTGATGGGGGGGAATCGTGAAACTGTGGTTGTAGGAAAGAAGTTAGCACCACCTATGGCCTGCCTAACTCGTTCAATGGGCAAATATGTTCTGGTGACAACTGTCTAAGATTGAAATATTCTTCACTTTTGCTATTGCATCTCCAGGACAGGAAAATCCCTCCAAATGGGACATGGACGGCAAACCAAGCCCTGATAGCCGGATGGCGTTGGGAATTGCAGGCCAAAATCGCACAGTTGTGGTTAGGTGGTCCTAGAACACCTTGTTACTGCCATAAAGAGAATATTACACCCCAGTACTTTGTTAAAGTGAAACTTCCCTAATGCAGGTGCTTTGCACAGAAAATAATAGAGCAGTTTTCAGAGGCCCTTTAAGCTTTTATTTATTTTTATTTTTTTCACTACTGGCTGCTTGGTGCAAACTATTTTCCCTTTCTTTTGATTAATTTTTATCAATCAGCCCCCTGCAATTACACAATTGTGCAGTGGTGTTTACCTTGGGATATATTACACAGGTAACCGTGTTCTTCCTTTTTATATGGCTCTAGATTTACAGAAAAAGGAAACTTGGAAGTGTTGCTCTTTACCATTCAGAGTAAGATGCGGGCCAACAACCAAAAGGTGTACATGCCAAGAGAGGGCAAGCTCATCTCAGATATTAACAAGGTAAGTTGCTTTTGTTTCATCCAAGTTATTGCAATGTGCTTTATTCTCCAGTGATGTCAGTAAATAAGAATGAAATCATAATCTGTATTGTGCCGTTTTGCTACCACTCTGGTCTTGTATGGTTAAAGCTATAGTCCACCGTAGAAAAAACAAAACAAAAAAAAAACTGGCCCCCCTGCAGGTTAATGCCCGTGTGTGCTAGTATGCATACTAGCACATTATGAGAGACTTGCCTATAAAACAGATCCCTTCTTCAGTGCACTGTCACCGCTGACAGGGATGCCATCTTCACCTGGTCTTCCTTCCGGGTTCGTGGGCTCAGGCTGTTTGAATGGTCGAGCCGCAATGATGTCACTCCCACAAATGCACGCCGGAGTGACAATCGAGACACAGCATTCTCAATGGACAGCACACCCGAGTGTCCTACCCATTCCGTGCGCATGCGCCGGTGACATCCCCTGCTGCTACACTTATGAATATCTCCTAAACAGTGCATGTTTAGGAGATATTAACTGTACCTACGGGTAAACCTTTATTATTGG
Organism: Lithobates clamitans; assembly: GCA_037952925.1. Lineage (NCBI taxonomy): Eukaryota > Metazoa > Chordata > Amphibia > Anura > Ranidae > Lithobates > Lithobates clamitans. The sequence goes on along the minus strand of JBBGZY010000481.1, from coordinate 461,947 downwards.
CTTACCTGTAAGTAGAAGTTAAAAAGCGGACTTTACTACTGCTTTAACTGGTGTATTGCTTGGTTTCTAGGCAGAGCTGCTCCAGATTTGCCCACTCCAGTTTTAATAAATCAACCCCCATGTGTCATTGCTGTCTGCTGCTTCTTTCCTCTATCAGCATGAACTACTTCTGCCAAGTTTTCCTGACACCAAGAGAAAAATGGTGACAGGGGAGGAGCTCCAGCAGATTGAAAGCCTCAGCTCTGTTCCTGTAAGCTGTATGAAAGGGGGTGTGTCTCTTCCCTCCAATCAGCTCTGAGATCTCCTCACTGAGCTCTGCAGAGTGTAAATTTAGCTCTCTGCCCCCTTTTTTCGGAACTCTCAGTCAAGCTTCTAAATTCAGCACTTTGAAAGGATGCAGAGGAGAGAAGACTGCAGATAAACAGTACAACTTACAGAGGAGGATTTGTTTAATCTCGGTATATCCCCTGAGGCCAGTCACTTCACTGGGTATATGTAAGGGTTTACAAACACTTTAAGGAATTTTATTTTGAAGGGAATGCTGTCTTCAGCACTGCCTAAAACTGGTCAAGATTTAGGTTTGACAACTTTCTAAAAATGCTAGGTAGTTTTAACGTGTGCACTTGCGTAGGTTTGGAATTTTTTCTTTTGCAATACTGGAAACTATTTGCAAATGCACATCTCTAGAAGGAAAAGTTACTGAGTAAATCTCCTTTATACATGGTTGGCTGTTATGCATGAATAACTTGTCAAGTATTCCTAAAGGAAAAAATAATCTATCTAGTTTCTCATGTTTTAGCTGCATCAAGCACAAATTACAGACTAAGTTCACATTTTGTTTAAAAAAAAAAAAGTGCATTCATTACTTTATTTTACACAGGAGCCTGCAAAGCATTGCGCTTGTGATCTGTGTATCACTGGTGCAGCGTCAGGCTCCTGCAGACACGTCCTCTGGCTTTCTGCTTCGTATAGTCAGTTATTGAGCTGCAGGAAGTGTCGGTGGTCTATGAAGGCACTAATCAGCCATCAGCTCTCTGCTCTTCCCCTCCAGTGCTCGCTTAAGCTTTGGGCTGTGGAGGGGGTGGGAGCGGCTGGCTCAGTCTCCCAGCGGCACGCTGAGAGGCTGAGCCAGCTCTTGGTCAGGCTTTTGGGTGGATGCCGATATTAAAGTTGGGTTCCCTTCTTAGCCTGGACCGGCTGAGTGACGTCAGCTGACAGCGAGCTTTAGCCCCCTGTTGACTGAATACGGGTCACATAAGTACAAAACCAAGTGCTCTCCTATGACCCGCAGGAGAAGTAGGGTCAAAAGAGTTTTGGCCCCCACTTCTCTTTTAAAAAACCTGGAGTAGCCTTTATTGAGAGTGAGTACAGCTTTGGCTGCTGTGGTGCCTCCCACCAATCCCTATGTCACTTTTGTGTCCTGCAGTGATGCATCCTACCCTGAACTGCATCTGTTGGTACGTCAGATTAACTGTGATCATTCCCAAACTCCATTATGTTGACTTATATGTGGCAATTGTGAAAGCTTTCCACACGTTTTCAGTATATAATACTGATCACATGGAATCCACACCACCATGTCTGATATTTTATTGGATGTTTAAGCAGCATTATAGATATGGAGCAGGGGTGTACATACATGGGTCGGCCTTGTGACCCAGCCTCATTCTCCAGGGAGCCCATGCACCCCCTCCCCGTGTACGTCTTGATAGGAGGGCAGCAGCACGTAGAGGAACCAATCCCTCCGTGGAGCCACTGAATGCCCACTTATCCTCTTCTCCCTCCCGCAGACATTCAGCGGCTGCAGAAGGTAAATGGAGGGCATCAGTTCCTCCATGTGCCACTCCCGCTGCCTCCCAATCACTGTCCCGGGCTCCTGTGTCCTTCCTTGACACCCCCCCCCCCCCCCCGCAGTGCTACTGGGTTTCCCCCTTCCTCAGGCTGCTGTGGGGGGGGGGGGGATCTGTCAGGAGGGAGACGAGGGAAGGAGTCGGTAAATGTGGCATTTATCAGCCCCTTCCTTGTCTTAATGAATAGTTAGTGATCGGTACCAATTACTGATTGTTTTTTTTTACTTTTGTTTTTTTTTCATTCATTGCTCGGGCTTAGTAAACGGTCTACCTCAGTTTATGAATGAACAGGATGCCTTGTACAGAGCTATTCTTATCCATTCATTCTGTGCAGCTGAGGCTGCAGAGAAAGAGACGGATTAATCTGTCCTCATTTCCTTTTCACCGTCTCAAAAGTGAGATATCAGGGGTCTGTTTAGACCCCTGATATATCACCAAAGCCCCCCCCCCTCCCATGGAGGTCCTTAAAGTATGTAAACAATAAATTATAAAATAAAATGGTATAAAAATAATAATAAAAAAAAAAAAAAAAGCTAAAAAACGACTGACACCAGTGGGGGAACTTCCAGGTTTGCCGAGGTCGCATTTGCCACTGGGCTCTGGCATTCCGCCACTGTGGGGGGATCCCTAGATGGCAGGAAGGGTGACCCACTGCAGGACAGTAATAGAGGGTGCCACAGTGGAAAGGGGGGATGGGGGACCTTCATGGTTTCTTGCACCGGGGCACTGAAGGTTCTAGTTACGCCTCTGGTATGGAGACTTTTTAAGCAATGCTTTCTGGACTGTATGTATACCCAATATATGTAACTTTTCCCAACTGGGAATTAAGTGGTAGCTTTGAGTAAATATCAGTCCTAGACATGAATGGCGGAATGTGGCAGCTGTGTTTGGTCCTCTTTATGCTAATTTATTCATCCATGTAAAGCTTTCACTCAAATTCGTAGTAGTTTTCGGTAAATATAAGGTATTTTACCCAGAGTTATTGTTTGTCTTGTATCTAGAGAGAGATGTGAATACATTTTGATGATATTGAGCAGCATAACGAAAACTGTATTGTTGGTACCGGTGCTTTCAGCACTATAAGATAAATGATCTCTCGTTATTGATTTGAGTTACTCTAGATAAGTTTCCTAATCTTCAAATGAAAATATTTATTTATTATTTTTTTTCCCCTTCCTGTGTCCAGGCCTGGGAACGACTGGAAAAAGCAGAACACGAGAGAGAACTGGCACTGCGAAACGAGCTGATCCGACAGGAAAAACTGGAACAACTTGCACGCAGATTTGATCGCAAGGCAGCTATGAGAGAAACTTGGCTGAGTGAAAACCAGCGCCTGGTGTCTCAGGTATGAGCCAAGGGCTTCATACAGTGCCATTGTCACTTCTAACACTTACCCAGAACTGCGTCTGCTTCTCAGTACAGGAAGGAGATTGCAGGGACCAACGGTTTCTCGTATTGTATGGAGCCAGAGCTGTACTTTGTACTCAGAGTGTGTTAGGTGGTAATAAAACCTCAACGGACTTTATTTCCATCCCCCTTTTAGACATTTTGTCAAACCTAAGTACATTTGTTTCACTGTCCTGCTGTTTGCTTTCAGTATTAATCTATTGAGTGACTTAAAATTAAGACCCCCAACCACACATGCCCCATAATTTATTTATTACAGGTACCGGCAGCACTTTACACACATATAATTGTATGTTCCCTTCAGTCCCTGCCCTCAAGGGCAGCTTACAATCCAAACAACAAACAAAACCAATGAAAATTCCCAGCTCAACTTGCCAGACAACCTGTCTTAACAGTTTGCATGAGAAACAGGAGTTTAGTTTGCACACATTTGCAAATACAAACATAAGGCACTCCATTATTATCTGTAGTCCTAACGCTATACATTTTTGAGAGCCTCCATAGTAGAAGCACATGCATTATAATGGATAGGCAGAGGGCAGTCGAGCCTGGAAGGATCCCACCTCTCAAAGGCAGAGGGGTGCACTGGACACCCAGCATATAGCACAATGGCAGCAAAGGTGTCCAGTGCGGCCCCTCACCAGTATTCCAACAGTACAAACAAATGGCCACTGCCCCCACCTCACTTTGCCAGTCTGCAACCAGCCAAATTTTTCTGTCTAACAGTTTGTGTTAAAAACAGGGGTTTAGTTTGCACACACATGTGTAAGCTGCAGAGCTCGCGACAAAGCACCCCATCGTTTTCTGCAGTCTTAACTACATTTTTGAGGGCCTCCATAGTGCAAGCACATAAATTATAATGGGTAGGAAGAGGGAAGGTGAGCCCGGAAGAAGCCCACCCCTCCTCTAAGGTCCCTAACTCACATTTATACATACAGTACGTATACTAGAGCCAATGTAGACAGGAGCCAGTTAACCTACTAGCGTGTATTTTGGAGTGTGGGGGGGAAACCCATGCAGGCACAGGGAGACGCATGCACATTTCTTGCAGGTAGTACCATGTTTGGGATTCGAACTGAAGACCCTAGTGCTGCTAGGCGGAAGTGCTAACCACTTGGCCACTGTGCCTATCATTCTCCATAATTAGGAGAGCCACAATCTCTTGTATCAGGGATGACTGCATTATGCACCATTTGAGGGTCAGGCAAGAGAAAGCAGAGCTGAGAACTCTGCTTCGGACATCCGACTGCTGCAGTCCTGAGAGTTATAAGATTTAGTATCCACCTATAGGCAAAATGTTACCTCTAGTGAACTTGGTACACTTGCACAGAAATATAGTCCCCCAGGTAACAACGAATTACGGCAAGTAAATTCAAATAGGTTTCTTTTATCTGCCAAAGGATTTGCCTCTTTGGCCAGCCATAATTCAGGAAGATCACTTTGGTGCTCCCTGTTTAGATTTACTACATAATGGGTGAGCCACCTGCTCATCGTTCGTTTTATCATTATATAGTACCAACAGTTTACGCAGCGCTTTACCACATAAGGGCAGACAGTGCAATTTTAATACAGTAGGAATCTGAGGGCCCTGCTCACTGGACAGAAGTCATGGTGCCAATGTACTGTCCACTTAACATGGTGATGGTGGAGAAGTAGAATAGGGGACACCTGCCTGGCTGTGCAAAGCCACACAAGAACGAGTGAACAAAATGAAATATCCTTTGATATGCAAAATAGTGTGTGTGTATTCAGCTCTTTGTTTTAAGCTGCCAGACTTTTCTGGGGTACCCCTATGGATTAAGCCCCGGTGGGTGGGAGGAGACATGTCAGGGGGCATGGCCCGAGAAGTGGCATTGACTGAGGCTTTCACATGTATACATCCATACTAGGGTCTGCTATGGCGAGCTGCGGTGTTAAGCTAAAATGTGCATTGATCACTGGATGAGTTTTTCTTACTCTGGCATCCCTACTATCCTGAGTGCCAATGGGGCTCTACACCTCAGCCTGGAGCGGCACCACCAAGTAATCATGGCCATACCAAACTTTGCTATCACTCTCACTTGATAGTTAAAAGCAGCAAATTGTATTGCACTATTGGTCATTTCAGTCCATATCTGCCTAGGGAGGAGGGGACTATATTGTCCATCTGATGGCTTATGTCACAGAGGCTCTGGCAGGAAGTCCTCCCTGACATAGATGGTGCTTTTGTTCTTTTCCTTTTTAAAGTTTCACTGATCATGTTACAGCGGGGGAATTCTGAAGGTTGTTGTTTACTCCCCCTGTTGAATTATCTCCAACATAAATGAAAAATCCAGCAGTGAATGTTAAACCCCTACATAATTGTAGTGGTAGGTGTGCAGGCATTGAAGCCCAAGCACAGTTTTTCCACCAGTGGAGACCCTTAGACATTAGAAAATACCAATTTCACTCATTACGTCTCCAAAAAAAATAATTTTGGGGGGGTTTCGGCTTACCTTTTCAAATGGTTTATTCTCATGTTTTGTTTCATGGCTATGGTCCATTATTGTGACCTTCACTGGTAACATCTAACTGTGAAGCTGTGTCTGGCAGAATGTGAAAAACGCTTTATTCTTTCTCTTCATATTACAGGATAACTTCGGGTTTGACCTTCCTGCTGTAGAAGCCGCCACAAAGAAACATGAAGCCATCGAAACGGACATTGCAGCCTATGAAGAGCGTGTTCAGGCTGTGGTGGCAGTGGCACGAGAACTGGAAGCTGAAAACTACCATGACATAAAACGAATCACGGCGCGAAAGGACAATGTCATCCGGCTCTGGGAATACCTTCTGGAGCTGCTGCGGGCACGGCGACTGCGCCTAGAAATGAACCTTGGGCTGCAGAAGGTTTTCCAAGAGATGCTTTACATTATGGACTGGATGGACGAAATGAAGGTACCTATGTCTCCAGGACAATGATCACTGCTGATAATTTCCGTCCTAGTTAGCAATATATAGAATATATATTCATATGATATACCCAGCCAAATCTGTGTATCTTTTTTTTTTTTTTACCGGTATAACACATTGGATAGCATTGCCCTCAAACATCTTTTTTGTTATCATGCTGTGAAAACTGATTTTCCAAGATGGTCACTCATTAGTAACACAAGGACCGTAGCTCTGAGGGTCCCATTTCAAGTTTGCTGCCTGTTGTGGTCATCAAAAGACTGAAAATAAAGCAGGCAAGAGGGCAAAGGTCTACTCACTGGTATGCCTGTTCTCTCTGTACTGTACTTAGGTTGGCCATAGACGCAGGAAAGAAATTTGCACCATTCCCCTATCAACACCACCCGTGCTTGACAGGGAAATCCCTCCTGTCAAGCAATTGTTTTCTCCCGGTGGCATCCTCGCTGGGAGAAGACAGTGATTATTGCTAGCGGCTATAGCAGCTGCTAGTGCTAATCACAACTGAATCCGGCAGGCTGGTTGTATCCAAGTTGATCAATCAACTTTGTACATTCAGCCTGTCCACACATGATTCAAATCTCGGCCATTTCCTACTGAACTGGCTGGGATTCGAAACGTCTATGGCTGGCCTTAGTATGCCCTATTCTGCACTCTCTCTGTGTGGAGGAGACCATGTTGGTAGAGGCAGGGATTGGCTTTCTTATGTTAGGAACACCAGCAAGGAGAACAGTGAGTGGTACCGTAGTGACCACCCAATCTGCCTCCAAATCTCTTAAAGTAACATTAAACCTTCAGGTTTTTTTCCTTTTAAAATAAAAAACATGTCATACCTGCTCTGTGCAGTGGTTTTGCACAGAGCAGTCCTGATCCTTCTCTTCTGAGGTCCCCGCCAGTGCTCCTGGCTCCTCCTCTGTCCAGTGGCCTCAGGGAAAGCCGCTTCCCCTGGGGGCACTCCTGCGGACTCACTCCCGAGCCGCCTTGTCTGCATTTATTCCATTGACACAGGGTGGCTCGGCCCTGTGCCCCGCTCGCTCGTCACGGAATTTGATTGACAGCAGTGGGAGCCATTGGTGCGATCAGATTGTGCAATGATAAGGGATAGAGCTGGGAGCACTGCTTTTGTTTACATCTTTGGTTCGGGCTCACGTAAGTATGGAGGGGGGGCTGGGGGGACACATGCAGCACAGAAGGATTTTTACCTTAATGTATAGAATGCATTAGGGTAATAAACCCTAAACCTTTACAACCACTTTAGGACTAGCAGTCAGACGTACCTTATGTCTCAAAAAATGAGGTACAACTTTGAGGCCTAGGCACCTATGGGTCCACTTTAAGATGTCTGTACCTGCTCAGAAGATGAGTTTTTTTTGGTTATTTTTTTGCAGGTGCTTCTGTTGTCTCAGGATTATGGGAAACACTTGCTGGGAGTGGAGGACTTGTTACAGAAGAATGCTCTGGTGGAGGCTGACATTTCCATTCAGGCAGAGAGAGTACGTGGCGTTAATGCATCAGCTCAAAGATTTGCTGCAGGAGGGGAAGGTAAAAAAAAAAAAAATTATATTGTATATGTATTTTCAGTACAGCCTAATGTTGCCAGACCATTAAATATTGTTAAACAGTGGTGTACGGTAAACCTTTTAGGTTTAGACCTAAAGTAGGCACTAAAGGTGTAAACCAGGTGATGCACCAGCACCCCTAGTTTAAAAAGCTCCAGATATCAAAACCAATACTTTGCAGTGCGATTTTTGTCCATACAAAATGAATGGACGCAAATCGCACTGCAAATAATTGCCTTGTGACTTGAACAGGAATGCAGTGCGATTCCTGTCCGAAATGTATGCAGTTTCCCTGCACGGCTCCTGTGTGAACCCAGGCTGAAATCACTTTGACAAGCCTGGGTTCACACAGGATCGGTGGGAAACTGTATGCAATTCAGACCGGAATCGCACGGCGTTCCTGTTCAAATCACATGCCATTTTTTGTAGTAAAATTTGCGCCTATTCATTATGTATAGGAAGTTTCACCAGCACACCAGGATCTCCAAAATCGGGTCCAAAATTTTAATCGCATAGCGACGTTTCAGAGCCACGCAGCACCCCTTCATCAGGCATGTGAGGTCACATGCCTGATGAAGGGGTCCTGTATTGCTCCGAAATGTTGCTTCTATTTATTTTTTTGAGACTATGTGATTAAAATTTTGGACCCAATTTTGGAGATCCTGGTGTGCTGGTGACACTTCCTTCTCATGATTACAGTCGGTTCCAGTCGTTGGTCATTTCAGCGCCCAATTTAAGATACAGCCGTTTGTGCAGGAACGTGTGCGTTGTGAGTACTGCATTGGATATTCATTATGTATAGACGCAAATCACATCGCAAAGTATTGGTACTCGGTTTTGGCGAGTACTTGACTGTAAGTATAAGTACTCCTACTCGCTGATAAAAAAAACGGTATCGGTGCATCCCTGGTGTGAACGAGGCAAGGTGTTTTGTGATGCTGGATTTACCTTTTGTTTGCCATAAACTAGTTGTTCTGGGTGCCCAGATGTCCAATGAAATGTAAAGGACTATTCTAAAATAAGGAATACAACTCTCCTTTTAGAAATAGTAATGGAAGTTATTACGTAAAATAGCGTCTTATTTTTTGGATGTAAAAAGAGTGGGAAGTCTTACACTCAAGATTCAAAGGAAAGTCATTTTTCGAACTCTTTTCTCTTCCCTTCACATAGGTTACAAGCCGTGTGATCCACAGATCATCCGGGACCGTGTTGCCCACATGGAATTCTGCTATCAGGAACTGTGTCAACTGGCAGCTGAAAGACGTGCACGTTTGGAAGAGTCTCGGCGGCTTTGGAAGTTTTTCTGGGAGATGGCGGAAGAGGAAGGATGGATTAGAGAAAAAGAGCAGATCCTGTCGTCCGATGACTATGGAAAGGATTTGACCAGTGTCATCCGTCTACTGTCCAAACACAAAGCTTTTGAAGATGAAATGAGCGGGCGAAGTGGTCACTTACTCCAGACCATCAAGGAAGGAGAGGAGATGATTGCAGAGGAGCATTTTGGATCTGAGAAGATCAGGGAACGAATCAAGGATATTCAGGAGCAATGGGCTAACCTTGAACAGCTGTCGGCCATTCGCAAGAAACACCTGGAAGAAACCTCAAGTTTCCACCAGTTCCAGGCAGATGCAGATGATATTGATGCTTGGATGTTGGACATCTTGAAGATAGTGTCCAGTAATGATGTTGGACATGATGAATTTTCTACTCAGTCTCTAGTCAAGAAACACAAAGATGTAGCTGAAGAAATTGGAAGTTACAGATCTACTATTGATGCTCTACATGAACAAGCTGCTGCCCTTCCCCAGGAACAGTTCGAATCTAATGAAGTGCAGAGCAGATTGTCAGGAATCGAGGAACGATACAAGGAACTGGCTGAGCTGACGCGACTTCGGAAACAGGCATTGCAGGACGCCCTCACGCTGTACAAAATGTTTAGTGAAGCTGACGCCTGTGAACTTTGGATTGTTGAGAAGGAGCAGTGGTTGAACCATCTGCAAATCCCTGAGAAGCTAGAAGACCTGGAGGTTGTTCAGCATAGGTAATCATAGTTTCATCCCTGTCACTTGGTCTGTTCTGTGGATGGCCAGAATACAAGAATATGGTTATCAATTGCACATATTATTATTTTTTTTTCAGATTTGAAAGTCTAGAGCCAGAAATGAACAACCAGGCATCACGAGTGGCTGTCGTGAATCAGATCGCTCGTCAGTTGATTCACAGTGGACATCCGAGCGAGACTGAAATCAAAGCACAGCAAGAGAAACTGAACACAAGGTAAGCTTTGAAGTCCTCCCTAAAAAAACATATTTTTACATTTTCATGGATTGTAAAATAAACTTTCCCTTTAGTCTAGACTTTAGCGCCCGGTCACACTGTTTGCATTGGGCAGCCTTGCCCAACATGTAGACAAGGCAATTTGCCTTATGTTCTATGTTCTTATGATGTATAAATGGAGGACAGGCGGATGAATGATTGAAGGGGTTGTAAAGGCAGAAGGTTTTTTATCTTAATGCATTCTATGCATTAAGATAAAAAGCCTTCTGTATGCAGCATCCCCCCAAAACTTACCTGAGGTTCCTCTCTGTCCAGCGATGTCCACGAGCGTCTCAGCCATCCAAGATTCTCCTTCCTGATTATCTGCGACACAGCAGCAGCGCCATTGGCTCCCGCTGCTGTCAATCAAAGTCATCTAGCCAATCAGGGGAGAGAGGGGGTGGGTCCGGGTCAGCCCTTTGAGTCTGAATGGACATAGGGAGCTGTGACTCGGCTCGGGTGCCCCCATAGCAAGTTGCTTGCTGTGGGGGCACTGAACAGGAGGGAGGGGCCAGGATCACAGAAGAGGGACCCGAGAAGTGGACGATCCAGGCTGCTCTGTGCAAATCCACTGCAACAGAGCAGGTAAGTTTTAACATGTTTATTATTTTTATAGGAAAAAAAAAACAAGACTTTACAATCACTTTAATTCATTGATTGTATTTCATTCATAGAAGCTATATTACCAGCTTCTGTGGATGGAGGAGGTGGGTGTAAAGTGCAGGCATAGTCAGGCACTCTTGATCAGTGCCTGTCACAAACAGCTCTGTTAACCCTCACTGCACAGGAAGATTATGGGCTGAGGGGTTATCGAAGGAGGAATATTTCGATGTACTTTCAGCAACTAGACCCCACCAGTACCAAAGGATCCAGGTGATTTGGAATAATAAGTGAAATAACAAACTTCAGACCAAAACCTAATAAAAAATCTTGCTCATGTTTTTCTGTTAGGTGGGGCCAGTTTAGAGAATTGGTCGACAGGACAAAAGATGCCCTCAGTTCAGCACTAAGTATTCAGAACTACCATCTTGAGTGCAATGAGACCAAGTCCTGGATTAGGGAAAAGACCAAAGTCATTGAGTCAACTCAAGACCTGGGCAACGACCTTGGTGGAGTCATGGCACTCCAGCGGAAGTTAACCGGTATGGAACGTGACTTGGCTGCCATTGAGGCCAAACTTACTGATCTGCAAAAAGAAGCAGAGAAACTGGAAGCTGAACATCCCGACCAAGCTCAGGCTATCATGAGCAGGCTTGCAGAAATTAATGAAGTATGGGAAGAAATGAAGACCACCCTGAAGAATAGAGAAGAGTCTCTTGGTGAAGCCAGCAAACTCCAACAATTCCTTCGTGACTTAGATGATTTTCAGTCCTGGTTATCGAGGACACAGACGGCCATTGCTTCCGAGGACATGCCAAATACGTTAGCAGAAGCAGAGAAGCTGCTTACTCAACACGAAAACATTAAAAATGAAATCAACAACTATGAAGAGGATTACCAGAAGATGAGGGACATGGGTGAGATGGTGACACAGGGACAGACAGATGCACAGTACATGTTCTTGCATCAACGTCTCCAGGCTCTTGACACTGGCTGGAATGAGCTTCACAAAATGTGGGAGAACAGGCAAAACCTTTTATCTCAGTCCCATGCCTACCAGCTCTTCCTAAGAGACACCAAGCAAGCAGAAGCTTTTCTTAATAACCAGGTATGTTGAGGACAGGTATGAAAAAAATCATATTTCTGGAGACTTTAACCTAAGTGTTGCCAAATTTTCTGCATATAAGTAAAGAAAAACCCTTTAGAGCAGCCTTTCTCCAACTTTTTAGCATGGAGGAACCCCATGAAATAACTTTCCGGTCCCAGGGGATCCATTCTTATAAATACTGTATCTACAGCTCACAGTACATTAATGTGATGGTCAGTGCAAAAGAATGCTACATAACTGAAAGGCAGAAATTGTTCAGCGCTCAAAAAACCCCTAGCAACCTCTGGAGGAACTTTTGCGTTCCATAGAACCCTGGTGGAGAAAGGCTGCTTTAGAGCATATATTGGAAGTGAATATCTATGTTCAGGAAACAGTGGGGGAAAAAAAGGTTAATAGGATGTATAATTTTTGCCTTCCGTTCATCATTTCCAAACATCACCAAACATTAACAGATCCTGGGTGAAGGCAGAGATGTTCTGTCTGTAACTGATGAACCTTTTGTCTCCAGTTACATCTGGTATGAAACAGGGCTTCATATATAAAGACTAGAGGAAAAGAAAGTGTAGGTGTTTTCCAATGCAGTCACATGCCAACAGTAATTTTACTTCTGATTTTAGATATATAGAGGTTGATTTACTAAAACTTGAGTGCAAAATCCTAGTGCAGCTCTGCGTGGAACCCAATCGGCTTCTAGTTTTTTTTTTTTGTTTTTTATTTCATCAAAGCTTAATTGAACAAGCTTCGATTAGAAGCTGATTGGCTACCATGCACAGCTGCATCAGATTTTGCACTCTTCAGTTTTAGTAAATCAACTCCATAGAGTATTCTAGATATCAGGGATATGCAATTAGCGGACCTCTGGCTGTTGCAAAACTACAAGTCCCATCATGCCTCTGCCTCTAGGTGTCATGCTTATGGCTGTCAGTCTTGCTATGCCTCATGGGACTTGTAGTTCTGGAACAGCCGGAGGTTCGCTAATTGCCTATCCCTGCTATATAGCAACCCACTTCCACTTCTTAAGGCTTAATTCACATGTATACGACTCCAAAGTTGCATCGAATGTGGAGTGCAACTTTGACGCAACTTTGGATGCATGCAACTTGGATATGACTTTGGCTTAGACCAGTAATAAATAGTGCATGTAACTAATTTGAAGTGGCTGCAACTTTGTCGCACATATATGAATGGTTGTCGTTGGAAAAAAATGGGAAACGGCCTGTCATGCGTCTTTGATGTCCAAGTTGCACAAATGTGAATGGAGCCTTAGAACAATTTGAACATATTTTAATAGTTACTAATTGAATGCATAGTAATGGGTGGACTTTGGGAGAAACCAACATCCCATTTCAGAAGAGGCTGAGATAAAAAATTTTATTTCTAAGACCCTATATATCTACCCACTTCCACATTCTTAAAACTATATTATCTGTTGTGAAACCGCTGACACTAATTCAGAGGTGTCCGAGGCTTCTTCGGCTTCCAAACGCCCCCTACGCAGGTGTCATCAAAGCCGTCTGCTGATGAATAGTGACTCTGGTGACATTAGTGCAGGGAGAAGTAGCTGCAGGTTTAAGAAGCCTTCGACACTTCTGGGTTATGGCGGAAGTTCCACAGCTGATTGCTCAGAAATGGAGCAAAGATTGATGAAAGAAGAACAACTGTAAGCACCTCTTTTCTATTTTTACAGCACTTTGAGTGTGCCTATTTAGTTTCAGTTAGTGACAGTGTCTATTTACCTGTAAGCCGTATTCCAAACAGGAGGACAACCTGGTCTTTGTACTTGAAGCATATCAACCCAGGGCTTATCGGCATCCCTTTAGATGCATGGTTCTCAAAGCTTGCTTACAGCTAGCTGGTTGTATTCGGCGTGATGAGCTTAGCTGAAAGGAGCTGGCGATCTCTGCATTATGTCGCTCTTCTCTTTTATTATTATTTTTATTTTTGCTGACACATGTTTCATAAACAGACGCCATGTTTTGTATTCATGTAATCATTTTAAGGGTCTCAAAACACCCAGATATAGTGGAACAGCACCACATATAACTTCTTTTTTTATCTTTCCACAAAGGAATATGTCTTGGCACACACTGAAATGCCCAATACCTTGGAAGCAGCTGAAGCCGCCATAAAGAAACAAGAAGACTTCATGACCACAATGGATGCCAGTGAAGAGAAGATTAACGCAGTTGTAGATACCGGCAGAAGACTAGTCAAGGACGGCAACATCAACTCTGATAAAATCGAAGAAAAAGTTGATTCTATTGACAGCAGGTTTGGATAAATTGCTGTTTTTTGGGGTTTTTTTCTATTCACAGTGTTCTGCTTGTATGATGTTAATTGGCTTCATCAGTTTGCCAGTATGTTTTTTTTTTAGCAGTATAAATGACCTCAAAAGATGGGATTTTATGGACAATAAAAAGTATGCATGGATTTTGCAAAAATATGTATTTGTAGAAAAATTATTAAAAAATATCACATTTTGAAAAACACATCATTGAAACATTGTAAACATGACACATTAAACAAATAAAAAAATCTGCAATTTTTATTTCATGTGTCATGTTTACAATGTTTCAATGATGTGTTGCTTTTCAACGTGAGAGATTTTTTAATAATTTTTCTACAGATAAATACATATTTTTGCATAATCCATGTATACTTTTTATTTCCCATAAAATCCCATCTTTTGAAGTTATAAATTACTAAGGGATGGTGGCAAATCACATGTGTGGCCTCACAAATCATCACTATCATTGTTTTTTTTAGCAGTAAACTTTTTTTTTTTTTTTTATTAATTTGTCATATTATTTTCTATGGGTCTAAGCATACACCTGCTTTAGAGATCAGTAAGCTTGCACTGCCCACAGATCCGTAACATAAAAATAGGAAAATATGCATCTGAGGTACTGCATGTGGATTGTATTTTACACTATTCGCATATAAACGTGTGCCAACACCATTACTGTACTCTATTAGGGAAGCCTGCATCTTGGCAATGGAGGATGCTAGGCAGCAATAGTCATCTGCATCCTAGCAATGGGGGATCATAGGTGGCAATAGTCCCCTGCGTCCTACCAACCAATAGGCTGTATTAATGCTGTGCACTTGCACACCTGTAAATGTTGCTCAAAAGATACATGCTTACAGAGCGCTTTTTTTTTTTTTTTCTCAGGAATGCTAATTTTTTTCAGTTTTATACCTGTTTTTTTTTCCTTTTTAATCTATTATAATTTTATTGGAAACTTTGATTAAAAAAAAAAAAAGTGACGTTTATTTAGCATAAGAAATAGAATATACATTTAAATGTAAGGTGCAACAGGCACCAATCAGAAAGATAGAACATTTGACATACCCATCATAAATACAAGCTATAACAGGTCATATTGCCAATGAGAGGCCAGAAACCGATCTGATAGCGTTTATTGAGTCTGAATGTTGGGTTAGTAGCTGATTTAAAGAGTATGGCGGGGAATGTGACATGGTGCAACACGGAGAGACGTAAAATCAATCAAAGTGAGAGTGAAGGGCAGCGGCACTGGATACATCAGAGACTTTTTTTAAAGGTTTTAAATTTCATGTGTTAAAAGATCTGCTTAAATCCAAAAAGGCAAAATTTAAGCAGGACTTTTAATTAAAGCCTTTTAATTTGTATTTTTTGTATTTTTAAGGCATCAGAGAAATCGGGAGGCAGCAAATGATCTTTTGACTCGACTGAAGGACAACAGAGAGATGCAGAAGTTTCTGCAGGATTGTCAAGAGGTATGTGCGGTGCAGATGAGGTGGCCAGAATGAGATGAATGCTGTAAATGGGATAATTTTTAACACTTCAGAGGGTCTTGCAAGGTGTATAGTGGTATTTTATAATGCTCACCTTGTACTTCTTATAACAGAGATTGAAGTGAACCTGCGTTGACTTTAAATGCCCTAAAGTGTCATCAGATGTAAAATGTAGACATCTAGAAGTTCCTCTATAAAAGATCACATAACCTTTTAGAGCAGGGTTGGGCAAGCATTGGCTCTTCGGGTGTTGCGAAACCCCATTGAGGCTTTAGGAGTCCCTGTTATATCGTTTCCTGGGAGTCTCAGGATCAGACATTCTATATTGCCAATCCCCAGGAGTTCAGAAGCCCCTACTGCTGTCTCATTATTTGTCCATAACAAGCAAACGCTTCCCCCCCCTCCTGAACGATACCAGGCCACATGCCCTCAACATGGGGCATGTGGCCCCATTCCAAAGCACCTTGTTCCTATGTTGATGAGGAAAAAGGGCCTCTCCCCCACAACCTTGGGCGGTGGTTGGGGGGGGTCTGCAGGCTTATCAGAATCTCTAACTCCCCTTTATCAAGGACACCCCTAGATCAGCCCCCCATGTGAATGAGTATGGGGTACATAATACCCCTACTCATTCACCAAAAAAGTGCTCAAAGTATATAAACACACATACACAGTTTTTGACAAGTCCTTTATTAAAAAAATAAAAAATAAATGCCCCTCGGGGTAGATCCATTGCCAATCACGATGAACACCGCTCTGCCGACCCACAAAACAAAGAGCTTCACACCTGACGCTGACTCCTGCTGAATGACAGCTCCACCTCCTCCCGCCGCTAAAAAACAACCGATGACATCACCATGCAACTTCCTCCTCCTTATGACATCACTGACCGGGCATGCTGCAGCAGATGAGTCTTGTTTAAGGATGCAGCGGCCACCCGCTCCTTAACAATCATGGCAGTTACTGGTTAAGGACGCCGGTGGCTGCCCACTCCTTAACAACCAGTTAAAATCAAATTCAAACCTTAACTATCGCATGCCGGGACCACTACTTAATTATTGCATGCATATATTTATTTCCTTTTTGTGAATTGACTTTTACGCTGTTTTATGCGGTATTTACCGATCATTTTTGCTCTATGCGGTAAATACCTCATAACGCAATAGCGAATTGACATTTTCAGGATCGCATGCGATATTTGGGAAAACTCCTAAATACCACATGCGATCTGCTTATGTGAATGGAGCCCACAGTTTGATAGTTCCTGGCCTCTGTTTATGATCGGTAGCCAGCAGGATGGGCCCCCCCGATCTTGTGACCACTGTGACATCCACTTAGCAATCATGTCATTGGGAAGTCCGTCCCGCCACCTGGCAATAAAACTTAATTAAGGTTATCCAATCCCTTCACCAAGTGAACATGCCACCACCACTATAGCTTGGACTCTTACCAGAGAGCCTGGACCCTTTTATTAGGAAGGGCCTGTTTGACCCTTCGTAATAAAGGGTCCAGGCTCTCTGGTAAGAGTCCAACCTATTGTGGTGGTGGCGTGTTCCACATGGTGGCTTGTTCCTTATCCACGGTTGAATCATGGAGTTTGCCATTTTACCATTATGGTCCATTTTAGAGACCTAATTTTTCTGGAGTGTTTTATTTATAATTTTTTTTTCAGTATTTTTAATATCAGTCATTGTAGCGCAACACGCCTTTATTTTGTTTCTTGTTTTTTGTGGTAATATCTCACATTTGTGATGCTGCTTTTTTTCACACTGAATAATCTTTTCACATGCACAGTATTTTATTTTTGTATTTATTAATAAAACTTACTTAAACGGCCTTCTCGGCAGGAAGTGGTTAATGTGTGTAGGAATATCTAGCCCAATTTGTATACTGCAGTGTTCTTGGCATATAAATGTTCTGTCTTTATAAATCTACAAATCTTTGATGTGGACTGTCATCATGCATGCTTTCTTTCTTGGACATTCCTCATTATCTTTGTATTAATGATGCATGGAGACTACATGCCTCATGCATTTATTAATGGGCTCTGGTAGAAGATAAAAGTGACGTTCCTAAGCTGACATTGTCACCAACACAGCTGTGGATGTTTGGGAACCAGACCCCAGACCCACCTCAGCCAGTTTTCCCCTCTCCTTAATCACTATATTACTCTGTGATTACCGATGCCCCTTCATTTGTCATGGCATTAAATACTGCAGTGCTAGCAATCAGCAGTTCCCATGTAAGAGAAATAGGTATTTTATTGCCGTTCATAAAGCAATGTGTAGTAAACCGGACCCCGAGTTCATAGAAGAGCATAGATGATTTGCTCCATATGCTTTTCATTTTTTTTTTAATGGATTTAATATGCTCCAGATGTTTCAGACAGTAATTTGTTTTAACCTGGCATGTATCTTATGAGTAATAATGCTCTCTCTCCTCGTCTTCCAGCTGTCCCTCTGGATTAATGAGAAAATGCTCACTGCTCGGGATATGTCGTATGATGAAGCCAGAAACTTGCACAGTAAATGGCTAAAGCACCAAGCTTTTATGGCAGAACTGGCATCCAACAAGGAATGGCTGGACAAAATAGAGAAGGTGATGCGCTCGAAATACAATACGTCAGTGGTGCTGGAAAGATTTCATCTCGAGTTAGCAGCAAGATGGGGATTACATATGTTGGCACATGTATGATGTTGAGGCGAGAATATTGTGCATCCAGACTCTTAAAGCTGCGCTCCATTTAAAACTGAAAATTAAGCTTTAAAGTGCAACAAGGGAGCACAACCTATCAAAACCAGGGATTCTGAGTTCCATCTGAGTACCAGGCATCAATAGATCCATAGATCACTGAGCACAGAACTGCCCATAGATCACTGAGCACAGAACTGCCCATAGATCCTTGAGCACAGAACTGCCCATAGATCCTTGAGCTCAGAACTGCCCATAGATCCTTGAGCTCAGAACTGCCCATAGATCCTTGAGCACAGAACTGCCCGTAGATCCTTGAGCACAGAACTGCCCGTCGATCCTTGAGCACAGAACTGCCCGTCGATCCTTGAGCACAGAACTGCCCGTCGATCCTTGAGCACAGAACTGCCCATAGATCACTGAGCACAGAACTGCCCATAGATCACTGAGCACAGAACTGCCCATAGATCACTGAGCACAGAACTGCCCATAGATCACTGAGCTCAGAACTGCCCATAGATCACTGAGTTTAGAACTGCCCATAGATCACTGAGCTCAGAACTGCCCATAGATCACTGAGCACAGAACTGCCCATAGATCACTGAGCACAGAACTGCCCATAGATCACTGAGCTCAGGACTGCCCATAGATCACTGAGCTCAGGACTGCCCATAGATCACTGAGCTCAGGACTGCCCATAGATCACTGAGCTCAGGACTGCCCATAGATCACTGAGCTCAGGACTGCCCATAGATCACTGAGCACAGGACTGCCCATAGATCACTGAGCACAGGACTGCCCATAGATCACTGAGCACAGGACTGCCCATAGATCACTGAGCTCAGAACTGCCCATAGATCACTGAGCTCAGGACTGCCCATAGATCACTGAGCACAGAACTGCCCATAGATCACTGAGCACAGAACTGCCCATAGATCACTGAGCTCAGGACTGCCCATAGATCACTGAGCACAGGACTGCCCATAGATCCTTGAGCTAAGGACTGCCCATAGATCCTTGAGCTGAGGACTGCCCATAGATCCTTGAGCTGAGGACTGCCCATAGATCCTTGAGCTGAGGACTGCCCATAGATCCTTGAGCTGAGGACTGCCCATAGATCCTTGAGCTGGGAACTGCCCATAGATCCTTGAGCTCAGAAGCAGGGATCCCTGTGGTCTGGATAACGTAAGTGTACCCAGAAACACTTACCTTAAAGCGGAGTTCCACCCATTTAAAAGTCAGCAGATACAAAGTGTCCCACGGTCACGTGATCTGGCCGCCCAAAACCTCGCTTCTCTCCCCCTCCTCTGCGGCGCCGGCACTACACGTTCTGAGTGGCCTGTGATGTGTCCCAGAAGATTGCAGGGAGAAGGGGAGAGGTGAACCTCCGCTCAGCGGCACCAGCAGAGGAAGTGGGAGCTGGGTACCTGTGAAAACTAGGTAACCACTCCCCCCAAAAAAAAAATGGCATGCCAAATGTGGCATGTCAGGGGGTCACAAGTACTTAAAGCAGAAGTTTGATTTTTTTTTTGGGGGGGGGGGGTTGAACTCCTTTTTAAAGTGCAGTTTGAGTGTGAACCAGTAGGTGAGAAGGGACAATCTGAGGCCTATATATATATATATATATATATATATATATATATATATATATATATATATATATATATATATATATTTTTTTTTTTAAACTGTCGGTTTTGGTTTTCGGCCAAGTGCATCCTGAATTTTCGGTTTCGGCACCAAAATTTCCATTCGGTGCACCTCCTAAAATAATTTTGTACTGCACTTTGCAAGCAGTAAAAGACAAACCATAAGACTGTACAAAATATAGGTTTGTGTCATTGTCATACTTGTTTTTATATCCTTTATTTTTCACATGTAGACAGCGCCAGACTTTAACTTTCCTGGAATTACGTCTTTCCACTAAAAAGTTTCGTGGCCAATTCTGAGTATTCTTGTCCTGTGTTGTAGGAAGGAAACCAGTTGATGGTGGAAAAGCCAGAAACGGCGCCCATAGTGAAGGAGAAGATGACAGGCCTGCATGAAATGTGGGAAGAGCTGGAAACCACAACGCAGACAAAGGCCCAGAGACTTTTCGATGCCAACAAAGCTGAACTGTTCACCCAGAGCTGTGCAGATCTGGACAAGTGGCTTCATGGACTGGAGAGTCAGATTCAGTCTGATGACTATGGAAAGGATCTCACCAGTGTGAACATCCTGCTGAAGAAGCAGCAGGTGAGTGATTGGCTGATAAGAGCGTAATGGTAAGGATCGGGTTATCTGTGCCATTTCATGTGCTTCTCCACATACAGCTCTTATTTCCAGATGGTACATCTCCCCTTATATTTAGGGCCCATTTCTCCACAAGTTTTAAATGCCTGAAATAAAAAAAATTGAAATAAATACACTGATATACTTCACATCTGTACGTTGTGGTGTACTGGTGTATTTTTGTTACTGTCATCGTGCATTGGAGTGCCTTTCAGAATGAATTTCAGCGTATTGCAATGTACATACAATAAATCCTTGCATTGCAGGAACTGCACATTACCGAAACGCAGTGTACCCTTACACAGCCTTTGCTGATGTCTCTAAAAAGAGCAAAAAACACAAAGGCAAAAAGATAAAAAAAATTGCACTCAGATTTATTTGAAGGATGAAAACATGACATCCACTGTGAAATGTCATGTTTTTAACCTTCAAATAAATGAGTGCGTTTTTGAAAATGTTATTGCCGTCTTTCTGATATAGCTACACTTGCATGGCATTGCTCTGTGTTTTTTTTTTTTGCTCTTTTTACAGATACTAAGTGAATCCATCGCTCCACATGGCAGTTGCAACCACTATCTGTAAATTTACACAGTCTGTTTAGTGACTTCCATTGACTCCAACCTTTGCAACCTTTTTATAGATTTTTAATTCTTGTGACTCTCCTATGGGACTTTTTTTTTTTTTTTTATATCACCTCCAACAGCCATTCACACATTCACCCTATTCCAGTAGCCACCCTAGTGCCATATAATCACCCCCACAATTGCTGAGGTCTCTGTTACGCTGATCCAATGGCTTTGATTTTTCACAAAACCAGAGCAAGTTATGCAATCAAAAGTTCCGCAATCTCACTTCACTGGATGCATACTTGTTCAGGGGTCACAAACTCATGACAGGCAGGCAACTAATATTTTCTGAGTTTGCAGTGGTTCCCTACATTTGTCTTCTAGCACAGACTTTCATTCGACAAAATATCAAGAATGTATAGTAGAAACCTTTAACAAAATACCAAGAATCTTAGTACTGGGAATAGTAGTAACCTCGTTATTTTGCCCCAGACCTGTTCTCGGTTGCTTATCTGCTTAGCAGCAACTAGAAATGGTTTGTGAGTGGACATAACTGGTTTTGCTAGTTAAATGCAAATTTCTCAGAGGAGTCCTCAGCCCGCAGTCACCTTTTTTTCTTTTTTTTTTCTCCAATGACAAGTTTTACAGGAAACTGGGCTCTATGCATGACCTGTAGCTATCCGCATAATTAGAAGAAAGAGCAAACTCATAAATGCAAGATATTTTGGTGATCCCAGGAAGTGTGAGAGGTTCTGCAATGATAGAAGAATGTCTTTTTTAGTAACATTACTTGACTCTTTTTTTTTTTTAAATAAAGTCCCATCAGTTCCTGAAGTAGTAGGTCCTGGGAGACTAGAACATGGTTGGACCATATCTCAACTGTTTGCTCATCTGGTTCTGTGATCTTCATGGTCTCCCAAGTTCTGCATAGCTGAAATAATAAAGATAAGTGGACATTTCATTTGGTGAATGGGCTAATGCACCCCTTTTCCCTGAAGACTTGCATAAGACGCTTTAAAAAAAAAAAAAAAAGAGCGTCTTGCCCCCCAATGGTGTACGTGCAGGGGTGGCCATTGCCAGCGGCCCCATACTCCAGGGGAGCCGAGTGTTCCCCCTGTACAAACTAGATAGGAGGGCGGCGGCATGTAGATGAACCGATTTCTCAATGTAGCCGCTGAATGCCCGCTTCTCCTCCTCTCCCTCCCGTAGGCATTCAGCGACTGCAGCAGGGAAATGAAAGGCATCGGTTCCTATACATGCCACATTTCCACCTCCCGCCGGCTGCTGCGGGGGATCTGTCAGATTTGAGAGCGGGGAAAGGGCTGGTAAATGTAATTTACTGGTTCCTTCCTGGTCTTGATGAATACAGTCAATGCTGTGGTTTTTTTTTTGTTTTTGTTTTTTTTTTTTTTTTTTCTATAATCCTTAGTGCCAGTTCACACTGGGGCGACCTGTCAGACGACTTAGCTGCCTGACAAGTCGCGCTCCATGCAGTGCAATAGAACCATTCTAATGGGAGCAACTCAAGTCGCTCCGACTTAGAAAAAGGTTCCTGTACTACTTTGGGGTGACTTCGGAATGGCTTGCATTGACTTCTATTAAAGAAGTCGTTTGCAAGCCACACTGAGGTCGTGCTGTGTGTGGCGGCTTCAGAGTCGGACGACTTTGAAGCCGCCCCAGTGTGCACCAGCCCTTAGTGTGAGATATTTGTAACATGCACACACGCACAAACTACAAACTAGGGTTTGCAACCCAGTATTTACGACTCGTGCCACTAGTGTGAAAACGGAGCTGGTTCCAATAACTCTTTCTAAGACATCATTATTCCATTCGCCTCAACTATCAATTACTTACTCCAGGGAGCGGTGCTCCTTAACATTGGAATGACCAGGGATGCAGGTGCCAGCTCAGGGACAGACAGCCAAGGATCACGCAGCTTATACCCTATTTCCCCGAAAATAAGACCTAGCGTGAGTGTCGGTAATGGCTGCAATATAAGCCCTACCCCCCAAATAAGCCCTACCCTGTTTACCCGAAAAAAAACCCTACCCTAAAAATAAGACCACGGTGCGGTGCTTTTGAAGCACATTTGCAGTGCGGAAAAATGCAGCATGTTAAATTTTTTTTTTTTTTTTTTTTTACTTTGCTGCACTGCAACGATGTGTGCTATGCCCACAGGATTGCCTTGTTTTTCGGCTGTCTATGCAGTTGGAGTGCAGTTCAAAATGCAGCTACCTGCGTTCGGTGTGAAAGGGCCTTTAGGTAGCTACACAGTAAGGGCCCTTTCACACCAAATGCAGTGGGATACAGTTGGATGCATTTTTGGCTGCACTCCAACTGCATAGACAGTGCAAAATTCAGGCTATCCTATGGGCGTAGTGCACACCGTTGCAGTGCAGTAAAGTACAGCATGCAGCATTTTCCACACAGCAAAAAAACGCACTGTAACGTGTACATAGAAGCCCAAGGAAAGAAGGAAGTGACCTCACAGGACAAATGCAGATAGTAAAACGTACATCAAATGCATGCATAAGTACAAGGAAAAAAAACATGCAGTTGCAGTCTCATGTAGGGTTGCACCGATACTAGTATCGGTGCCAATATCGAGTATTTACACAAGTATCAGTACTCATGCAAATTCACCGATACCTGAAACTGATACTTTCAGGCTCGGTTCTTTGAGCTGTCAGTGGGTCTCCCCAGTGTTAAAGAAGTCCGGTAATTGGAGCTGTCAAAAAAAAAAAAGCAGCCAGAAATGTTTATTAACAATATTGCTCAGCCCTGAAACACAAAAAATAAAAAAGAAACATTGTTTCTTTTTGTATATTTCTGTTTCTTCATCTGCAGATCAAAAGGATGAACAAATGTTCCTCTGTTCAACCCCTTAACCCTTAATTTACTCTAATCAGCCTTAATTAACTTCCTATTCTCCTCCATTTAATTATTATTTTCCTGCTTTTTTTTTTCTTTTGTTCACGTCTATTTTATAACACTTTTTTTGTTTGCTTTGTTAGTGAATATTTTTACACATATATATTAACCCATATTTACACATTTCACATTGAAAAAGTGCTAAATTTAAAAAAAAAAATCTATTTCATTTGTAAATAATAATTTTCAATGCTTTGTACCATTGCTGACAGCTGAAGTTAAAACAAAACAGTTGCGGTAGGTATCAGTAATTGGTATCGGCGAGTACTTAAAAAAAAAAAAAAAAAAGTATCGGTACTCGTAAAAAAAAAAAAAAATGGTATCAGTGCATTCCTAGTTTCTTGTGTGAATGGGCCCTAAGTGATGCACAACTCACCTGACACTGGCCCCTTGCTGGTGGTTTATTCTGTCGGTTGACTTGCAAATATTCAGTAGCTTCCTTCAGGAGAACCACTCTCTACTTATGTGGGGTTACTTATGAAATATTTTCATTTTTTAGATTTTCTTAAACCAACAAGAAAAGGAAATTGGGAATTTTTCTGATGCTTTACTCTCAGGGATCAGGACACATATGCACATAACCTTTTTTTTTTTTTAAATCCAATAGTTTACTTATATTTCACACTGCAGATAATTAAATTAAATTTAATTAAATAGGGTTTGGGGGGGGGGGGGGGGGGGGTCTGGAACATGTATTCTTTCTAGGGTGACCCATTTTCCATGCATTATATGGATGGTTGGCACTTGCCCACCAAACCCATGGTTGTCGGATTTGACATTTACAGTTGATTTGCAAATCTGTTGCGTATTAGGTAACCCACAGCCAAACAACATTTCAGGTTGCCTTATCTGAGCATATGTGTTGGCTCTTTCCATATTCTTGTGCAATTGGCTGTCTGGGTTTGATTAAATCTCTGTAGCGTTGAACATGGTTGGGGGGGGGATATAAAATCACGTTCTCAGCTGAACCGCTTTTAAGCCATCGTGTACATGAACTTCTCAGTGCCAGGTAATCTCCTCCTATTTAGTAGTCATTCATATGGAGCCAGGTTTTTTTTTTTTTTTTTTTTTTTTAAATCTGCAGACATGCATAGAATTTTAGGCGAAAATTTCTAACCCACCAGATTTCTGATATTGGCCCTCCTGATCGTTTGCACTCCACACACCGATTATTACATGAATGCACCAAAAATGTTTGTCCTGTAATAATCTTTGCATACATGAAATGTAATGATTTATGTCCAGCTACAGTTTAATTGCCCACCGTACTTATTTGAAGAGGTCTCTCTTCTTATCTTGTATATAAAAATGATATTTCGTTTTGTTAGCTGCTGGAAAAACAAATGGACGTGCGCAAGAAGGAGGTGGAAGAGCTGCAGAGCCAGGCTCAGGCCCTGAGCCAGGAGGGGAAGAGTCCAGATGAGGTTGACGGTCAGCGTATAGTTGTGGAGAAGAGGTTCGTGGAACTAATGGCCCCACTAAATGAGAGGAAAAAATATCTCTTGGCTTCTAAGGAAATTCACCAGTTCAACCGAGATGTGGAAGATGAGATTGTAAGTGACCCAAGTTTCTAGCGTTCTGCATGATTTGTCAACTGTGATTTCATTCTAGCTTATTGTTTCTGGAGTTTTAAATAGCGGGGGGTTTAAAGTTCAGTCTCTCATCCGAATAACATAGTCAGAATAAATTTGCTTTGCTTTCTGTTGAACACATTTGTTCTTTTTTTTTTTTTTTCCAGCTCTGGGTTGAAGAGAGAATGCCTCTTGCAACATCAACTGACCATGGACACAACCTCCAGACCGTGCAGCTACTGATCAAAAAAAATCAGGTGAGCTCCTTAGTCATTGTAAAATATGATGCTTTGAACTTCAATCAGAACTTTTAGACTTATTGAGTTTATTTAGTTTTTCTATGAAAATACAAGGTAGACCTAAGCAAAAACTAGTGCTGCATCGAAGTTTCGGCCGCCGAACATTATCGTTTCAAAATATGCGTTTTAGCCCCTTGACGTCGGCCCTTTAAAGGGTTTGCTATGCCGGGAGGCAGGGTGGGGCTTATGGCCACGTGACCGCAAT
Source organism: Lithobates clamitans (assembly GCA_037952925.1). Lineage (NCBI taxonomy): Eukaryota > Metazoa > Chordata > Amphibia > Anura > Ranidae > Lithobates > Lithobates clamitans. Next base: position 435,874 of record JBBGZY010000481.1, on the reverse strand, counting down.
GATTGTTGGTCACATGATCTGAAAAGTCTCGATCGCAAACAGCGATTGGAAACCTTTCCTGTGAGCCATCGGTCACTGCCGGAAGCGCGCAAGGTGCACGCTCTCGGCGCTATTGCATGCAAATATACAGCCACCGAGAGGCTGCATATTTGCGTGCGCTCGGCGCCAATTATTTAAGCATTGTGCCGGAGAAAAAAAAAAGTGCTGATAATGGTTGCGAAAAAGCCCCCAATTTTGGGGTCATCGCGACCGCCGGTCACGTGCATCGGTTCACTGCTTAATGAGCCGACGTACAGCTACGATGGCTTGCGGGAACGTGCCGACCTCCCGCAGTATAATGACGGTGGCTGGTCGGCAAGTGGTTAAAAAGCCAAATGCAAACTCACAGAAATGGAACTTCAAAGAGTCTATTATTATTATACAGGATTTATACAACAGTTTATTCAGCGCTTTACAATATAAAGGGAAAGAATACAATTCAATTCAAGAGGGTTAGGAGGGCCCAGCTCCTGTGAGCTTACAATCTAATACCTGCATATCTGCAAGGATGCCACACTGAATGGAAGCCGTCCAAAAGAAGAGCCGCTTGTGACAGCAAACAGCGTGTTGTCAGTGAGGAAACCGAGTCCAGTGTTCCAGAAAGTGAGAGCCACTGTGGAACGCAAGGCAGGATGTGATGCCACACCTAGGGCGGGCTGGTTGCTATGGTAACACGTTTCGGAACTCCCATTGGCTCCTTTCTCAAAACATGGTTTGAAACCCATTGATGCTGCACTTACCTGGCGCCCCTTATGTTCCTTTTTTGGAATTTCAGAGATTGGTTCCTGTCTCAGGTGGAGATTCCTACTGAAGTACAACACCCTTCCAATGGGATTTTTTTATGAACTACCTACGCTACTCAAGTGTGTCTTCACATTTATCTGGGTGGGTAGAGGCTAACATGGCCAAAAGTTTTGAGAGTTACACAAATATTAATTATCACAAAGTCCGCTGCCTCAGTTTATTATGATGACAATTTGCATACACTCCAGAATGTTATGAAGAGTGATCAGATGATTTGCAATTAATTGCAAAGTCCTTCTTTACCATTAAAAAGAACTTAATCCCATACAAAAACATTTCCACTACATTTGTGAAGAAGGCTTCAGGGCGCCCAAGGAAGTCTAGCAAGTGCCAGGACCGTCTCCTACAGTTGATTCAACTACGGTATCGTGACGTCACCAGTGCAGAGCTTGCTCAGGAATGGCAGCAGACAGGTGTGAGGTCATCTACACATACAATGAGGAGAACATTTTTGGTGGATGACCTGGTGTCAAGAAGGGCAGCAAAGAAGCCACTTCTCTCCAGGAAACATATCAGGGACAGTTTGATATTCTGCAAAAGGTACAGGGATTGGACTGCTGAGGACTGGGGGAAAGTAATTTTCTCTGATGAATCCCCTTTCCTAGTTGTTTGGTGTATCCAGAAAAAACCTTGTCTGGAGAAGAAAAGGTGAGCACTACCATCAGTCCCGTGTCATGCCAACAGTAAAGCATCCTGAGACCATTCATGTGTGGGGTTTCTTCTCTGCCAAGGGAGTGGGCTCACTCACAATTTTGCCTAAGAACACAGCCATGAATTAAGAACAGTACAAAAACCTCCTCTGAGAGCAACTTCTTCCAACCATCCAAGAACAGTTTGGTGAGGAACAATGTCTTTTTCAGCATGATGGAGCACCTTGCCATAAGGCAAAAGTGATAACTAATTGGCTTGTGGAAGAAAACATGGAAATTTTAGGTTCATGGCCAGGAAACTCCCCAGATCTTAATCCCATTGAGAACTTATGGTCAGTCCTCAAGAGGCGGGTGAACAAAAAACCCCACAAATTCTGAAAAACTCCAAGCATTGATCATCATTCAGAATGTTGCCCAGAAGTTTGTTGACAGCATTCCAGGGCGAATTGCAGAGGTCCTAAAAGAAAGGTCAACACTGCAAACATTGACTCTTTGCATAATCCTAATGTAATTGTCAATAAAAACCTTTTGACACCTATGAAATGCTTGTATTTATATTTCAGTATATCATAGTAACATCTGACAAAAAAATCTAAAAACACTGAAGCAGCAAACTGTGAACATTAATATTTGTGTCATTCTTAAAACTTTTGGCCACGGCTGTAATGTGGCTGGTGCATTAGCGTTTGTTTGCGCCACAATTTCATTGGGTTCTAAGCCAGCCTTGCCTTTTCCATAAAGAGTTAACCACTTCCGGACCGCCCACCGTTGTTTTATACGTCGGTACTTTGAAGAGGAATAGCTAGCTGCCATAACTCCGGTATCCTCTTCTTCAGCGGGCGGTCCGCTTCAAGATAAAAGTGGTCACTGTGGCAGATTCGCCGCGAGATCACTTTTATCGGCGGCGGGAGAGGGCCCCCTCCCGCCGCACTTCTGAGGCCGCCGCTTACCGGAGCCGCCGGCAGCGGCGGAGACGATCGGATCCTTTCCTTAACCTGACATGGAGACGAGTGAGGGGAAGATGGCCCCCACCCGTCTCCATATCATTGCAGGGGGGAAGCGACGTCAAAACATCACTTCCGCCCATAGCTCTTTTATTTATTTATTTTTTGCATTCTAGTGTAAATATGAGATCTGAGATCTTTTTGACCCCAGATCTCATATTTAAGAGGTCCTGTTATGCTTTTTTTTTTCTATTACAAGGGATGTTTACGTTCCTTGCAATAGGAATAAAAGTGACACCATTTTTTTTTAAAAAGAACAGTGTAAAAATAAAAAATAAAAGGTAAAATAAATAAGGAAAAAACATTTTTAACATGCCCCGTCCCGACAAGCTTGCATGCAGAAGTGAACGCATATGTGAGTAGCACCAGCATATGAAAACGGTGTTCAACCCACACATGTGAGGTATTACCGCGATTGTTAGAGCGAGAGCAATAATTCTAGCACTAGACCTCCTCTGTAGCTCAAAACATTCAACCTGTAGAATTTTTTAAATGTCGCCTATGGAGATTTTTAAGGGTAAGTTTGTCGCCATTCCACGAGCGGGCGCAATTTTGAAGCATGGCATGTTGGGTATCAATTTACTCGGCGTAACATTATCTTTCACAACATAAAAACAAATTGGACTAACTTCACTGTTGCCTTGTTTTTCAATTAAAAAAAGTTTATTTTTTCCAAAAAAAGTGCGTTTGTAAGACCGCTTCGCAAATTATTATTATTCAGGATTTATATAGCGCCAACAGTTTACGCAGCGAATACGGTGTGACAGAAAGTATTGCAACGACCGCCATTTTGTTCTTTAGGGTGTTAGAAAAAAAAATGTATAATGTTTGGGGGTTCTAAGTAATTTTCTAGCAAAAAAAAAAACTATTTTTAACTTGTAAACACCAAATCTCAAAAAAAGAGGCTCGGTCCTGAAGTGGTTAAAACATTAGCCACATAAAATTGCATTTCCCGGGTTTGCTGCATTCATGCCGTGGAATGCGATTTGAATCGTTTCCTTCCTCGCTCCAATAGCGGCTACACCCATGTGTAAACACGGGTAAGCGCAAACGAGATGGTATTTTTCCTTGTCCTCTGGTTTCGCGTTTCCTTTCTGCGAGATGTCTCCGAGACCTTTTGTGCTCGCAGTGTTATTTTTACTTGCAGAATGGGAGGCTTAGAGGAACGTTTCAAAGGACTGACTTTCTTTGCCGCCCGAATGTTTGTTTATAGTCGCTAAACAAATGTTTCCTTTTATGAATGACGTTTGTGCGATTTGGAGGGTGAGCTCTCATGAGTGTCTCTACCGCTGTTGTGAAGAGGCTCATTTAACTCGTGTAGTGATGAGTAAATTCCTAGAACGAGCGATTTTTGTTTTGTTTCTATTTGTGTAGAATGAATATAGGAAAACGAGGTATTCAGCTCTGGTATGATAAGAGGTTCGGGAGGAATTCTGTAATTCATCACACATTCTTTCTGAATGGTATAACACTCTGCATAGATTGTGTCTTTGGTCACACAGTATTTATTTTTTCAGTTGTGAAAGTTTAGGGAAATTTTAAAGGTTCATTTTTAAATTTTCCAAATACCGCTGACTCCGGAATGTTGGACCTCACCCTCTTTTATGTGAGAACTGTAGACTAGAGAAGATTCAATCTCACCCAGCCTATACGCTTTGCCAATTTTGTTTCCAACCAAGGGTTCTGTTCATTTTTAATTTGCTTAGAAAAATCTAAATTGGTTAGAAACTTGATGTCTTTTGGCTGCCATTTCTGTGTTTTAACCACCCCCCCCCCTTCATGACCAGGCCATTTTTTGCGATACGGCACCGCGTTACTTTAAATGACAATTGCGCGGTCGTGCGATGATGTACCCAAATATGATGTCCTTTTTTTTCCCCCCACAAATAGAACTTTCTTTTGGTGGTATTTGATCACCTCTGCAGTTTTTATTTTTTTGCGCTATAAACAAGAAAAGACCGACAATTTTGAAAAAAAAATGTAAAAAAATTATTTTCTGCAATAAAACATATCCAATTAAAAGAAATGTAAAAAATTGAATGTATGCATCAGTTTAGGCCAATTCTGCTACATATTTTTGGTAAAAAAAAATCCCAGTCAGCGTATATTGATTGGTTTTCGCAAAAGTTATAGCGTCTACCATATAGAGGATAATTTTATGGAATTTGTATTTATTTATTTTTAATAGTAATGGCGGCGATCAGAGATATTTATTTATTTGTTTTTTTCAATTTTTTTTTTTTATTTTTTTTTATTTTTTTGTGAATTTTTTTATTTACTTTTTGCATTATTGCGGCGGACAAATCTGGCACGTAACTGACACTTTTTTTGGGGACCAGTGACACTAATTCAGTGATCAGTGCTAAATAATATGCACTGTCACTGTACTAATAACACTGGAAGGGAAGGGGTTAACGGACGATCAAAGGGTTAAGTGTGCTCCTAGTGAGTGCTTACTAACTGTGGGGAATGCTGTAACTGTAGGAAGGCAGAGATCAGTGTTCCTGCTTAGCAGAAACACAAGATCTCCATCTAACTCTCACAGAACGGCAGTCTGCCTTGTTTACAAACCGCTATTCTGCCTCTCCAGAGAACGATCGGCCTGACGTGCTGATTGGCTCCCGCTGTATCCAATGACAGCGGAAGTGGGTCGCTGGCGACATGCATGTTCCAGACCCTGTGCACGAAATCATGTACCCATACATGATTTTGCACAGGAGGGCTGCCCTGCTGCAGATTATCTGTGTGGGGCGGTCCTTAAGCAGTTAATCAATTTAAGCCACAATATCAATTTTTCTTAAAACGTAACCGCTTGCCGATCGTATTACTTGGATATTCGATGGCAGGGCAGCTCTACTGTGCTGGATCACACACCTAGTACATGATCCAGCACTTCTGGGTTGGGGCCACGCAAGCCTTATTGTCCACCGTGGGAGCTGATCAATGTCTCGATGTCCTCTGGCACCCGCCGATCCTTCGGTACAGAAGCAGAACGGCAATCGTTTTTATTTGGGTACAGTGTCACACGACCGCGCAATTGTCAGTTAAACTAACGCAGTGCCGTTTCGCAAAAAAATTACCTGGTCATGAAGGGGGGTAAATCCGAGCCAGTTCGATCGTCTGTTGTTCCAACCAAACACTTAGAGATTAATGGATCACGGAACCATGCATATATCCTTAAAGGCACAGGCAAACACTTAGAGGATGATGAGTACAGAGCAGCACAAGCAATCGGTGTATTGTGGTCACTATTCACCGTTTGTTTATTTATATGATATTTGAAGGAAGTGCACCCGGTTGCCACTCGACCTGTCCTAAAGATGTTCTTGAATAACTGAGGGAAGGCAATATGTATATCGCTACTCTGATGACCTCCCAAAACCTGTAGATGTTGAGGATCCCATGAAAACAGGGATTACCAGTCAGTACAGAATTAAGACTATTGTCTGGTTTTCATAGAAAACTGGGTAGTTATGTAACCAGAATCAGTGAACCACCGTAACCTGATGTAATCAAAGTGGCCATCTTGACTATACATAGCTAGCAGTTAGCACCAGCTTCTTCTGGAGGTGTGGTCATTTTTGTGTGTTTTTGACATTATGTAACGTTGTGTTCTTTTTTTTATAGACTCTTCAGAAGGAGATCCAAGGCCACCAACACCGCAACGATGATATCTTTGAGAGGAGCCAAATGATTTTGGAAGATGGCAGTCTTAATCCTGAAGCCATGCAGAAACGACTGTCGGACCTTCAGACGCTATGGAACCTCCTCATTGAGGAGACGGAGAAGAGGCACAGGAGGCTGGAGGAAGCCCACAAAGCTCAGCAGTATTATTTTGATGCTGCAGAGGCTGAGGCCTGGATGAGTGAGCAAGAACTTTACATGATGTCGGAAGAGAAAGCCAAGGTAACTGAACTAAACTTTAAGTACAACCCTTGTCTTGATCACATAGATGTTGTTATATGAGGCATTGGTGTTCACTATTATAAGTTTACTAAGTTTTACCAAATTCTTCCTTGGAGCATTGCCATTCCAATGACTGATTTAACTCCAGTTTATGTATCTTCTGCTTGGTCGGGAGGAAAGTTAACATAGGTTCTATAACAAAAGTCCATATGGTTGTCCATGCTTGTCCATAATTTATGGTTTCCAAAATTGGCCAGAAGTACCTCTTCCTAGCGACGTCTAATATTGCAGCTCGGCCACTAAATATAACAGGATGATTTCATAGAAAGGATGATTTTAGGCTGCCAATTTTTTAAGAATGCAGAATTTCTTAAGATAATTTCTAGTACATTATAGAATGGCCTAAACCTATCACAAAAACCTCTTTTAAAGAAAAAAAAAAGTCTCAGATAAAATGGGTCATGCATTTATTTACATACCTAGAGGTAAATTTAATTAAAAACATTTAGCTATTAGCACACTAGCTGACCACCCTATCACTGCCCATACATTGATCGAAATTCCAATTAATGTGTGGCCTCCCCAGCTCAACATAAGTCGATTGTTCCATAGACTTCTGTAGAAGAAAGAAGGTGGAAAATTTGCCATCCATCAGCGACTGCTGCTGCTGTCGGCGTGCAATGTTGCCATGGGGTTGAATCCTTCATGCACCTTGTTTGTGGATGAATTAATCTGTTAATTTTTTTTTTGTTCAGCTCTCTAGCTGAATAAAAAAAAACTGTGTGACCAGCTTAAGCACTATAAACAGTGAGAGAGCGAGACCACTCAGCCACCCTACATTCTGTTCAGGTGAGGCTGAAGCACCTCGAATCCAGGGCAGAAGATGCCGAGAACCGGAATCGGCGCAACAACCTTCGGATTATAGGGCTGCTGGAGGGAGTGGAGGGCACCGACACACCAGCCTATGCTGAGCGCCTTCTACGCACGCTCTGCCCTCAGGCGTCCTCACCTCATTTCATGGTGGAGCGGGCCCATAGACTGCCACCTACCCGCGGCCCTCCGGGGGCACCGCTCCGCACATTTTTCTTCAAGCTGCTAAACTTTAGAGACCGCGATTTGATCCTCAGGAAGGCCCGGCAGATGCAAAACATAAACAGTGAGAGAGAATTGCTGCTGCTTGCAAAGCTGGCCACGCACTGGATGAAATTCAAGACATGGGTTGCCCTGTCAGCACTACCTGGCTCAACAAATGTCTTAAAACTCTCCTGAGCTGGGTGGGAAATGATCAGCCCTTGATTACATCTTATCAGATGCAGTCACTGTGCAGATATTATTGGGTGTCGCGGCTGTCGGAATTCGATAGCGGCTTGTGGAGATTCCTCCATACACACTATGTGGTTGGAGGAATTTGTTCTTTATCTCTAACCATGTATGGTCAGCGTAAGCACTGAAAACGGTGACCATGACAAAGAAATCTATGCATATATCGCTAGCCTAATGGTGTGGGGAATGGCAGGAACTCCTTCAAAGGGGTCAAAAGCATTTGGGGTGAAGCAAGTGTTACAATAAGGGGGGAGATTTACTAAAACGGGTGCACACAGAACCTGGCCGCAGCTGTGCATAGTAACCAATGAGATTCCAAGTTTTATTGTTGAAGATTAATTGAACAAGCTGATGGTAGAAGCTGATTGGTTACTATGCACAACTGCACCAGTTTTAGTAAATCTCCCCCTAAAATGCCATTTATATTCTTTGATAAACGAGAACCAGTACTTCGCTACAAGCTTCAATCCCCAAGCAACTACCGATCGAGGAAGCTGGTTCCCTGTAGTTGTCAGCCACTCGCAGAGTCTCTGCATAAGTACTAGAAAGGAAAAAGGGGGATTGCTTACAATATTAAAGCGGTTGTAAACCGCTGGTTGTTTTGGTTTTTTTGGTTTTTGTTTTTTTTTTAGGACCTGCAAGGTAAAGGCATAATGTGCTAGTATGCACCGCATACTAGCATATTTTGTGAAACCTACCTGAAAATGAAGCCCTCCAGCAATGCGATGTAATCACTGGAGGCAGCGTCCATCTTCTCCCGGTTTTCCTTCCGGGCCAGAGCTGCGATGGCATCACTCCCGCACGGGGGAGCCGTCGTTCAGGGCACGCGTATCTGCAGGAACCGCACGGGCCGTTCCTTCAGACCGCATGCACCGATCACCGATGATCGGCTGCATGTAATGTAAATGTGCACCGTTTAAGAGATATTTGCAGTACTTATAGGTAAGCCTTATTATAGGTTAGGGCTGGGGAAAAAATCGAGTTGAGAGGTCAAATCGATTCAAATTTTCAGCAAATAGATATTTTTTTTTGTTTCACCAGGACCGGCGCTGCAGGAGTTTTTAGGTGAGGCCGCGGCTTCGGCCTAGTCCGCGAGGCCGGATGCCGCGAGCCAAGCCAGAACCTGCGGCCTCGCGTAAAAACTCCTACCTGCAGCTCCTTAGGACCGGCGCGGTGTCCGTCAAAAAAGAAAAAAAAAATTTAAATCGTGAATCGAGTTTTTGTTTTTTGGTTTTTTTTTTTTTGTTTTTTTTTTAAATTGCAGATTTTTATTTTTTTTGGAGAAAATTGTTCAGCTCTATTATTGGTTTATCTATAGGTACAAATTATGCACAGGAGTTTACTTCCTCTTTAAGAGCCTTAATATCTATTTGATGGTCTCTCCAAAATATGGGGCACTTCATCTGGTACATGGGCTTTCTAACGTGTTTCAGTCCATTAGGAGCTTACTCATAAGGTAACCTATGAGCAAGCTCCTAACGTAGTGAAACGCGCTGAAAGTGCGTGTACCAGGTGACGTTTAATAAAGGGATTTTATTGACTTGAAAATTGTTTTACAGTTTTGTGTCCATGATGCATTTTTTTTTTTTTTTTTATGTATACCGTATATACTCGAGTATAAGTCGAATTTTTCAGCACATTTTTTTGTGCTGAAAGTGCCCCCCTCGACTTATACTCGAGTCAAGCACTTTTCAGCAGCAAAAAATTTCATTTTCCGAACCGACTTTGGGGCCCCGTATCTCAGGCCCACTTGGTGCTAGGAACCCCAAATTTGGTGTGCAAACCCAGTGGAACTGGTACCATAACATATCCAAAGCTGAAGTTCCTAGCACTAAGTGGCCCCGAGATACGGGGCCCCAAAATCGGTTCGGAAAATGTCATTCTCTGCTGCAGAAAAGTGCTTGACATTTTCTGAACCGACTTTGGGGCCCCATATCTCAGGGTCCCTTGGTGCTAGGAACCCCAAATTTGGTGTGCAAACTCAGTGGAACTGGTACCATAACATATCCAAAGCTGGGGTTCCTAGCAATGTCATTCTCTGCTGCAGAAAAGTGCTTGACATTTTCTGAACCGATTTTTGGGGCCCTGTATCTCAGGGCCACTTGGTGCTAGTAACCCCAGCTTTGGAAATGTTATGATGCTAGTTCCACTGGGTTTGCACACCAACCTTGGGGGTTCTTAGCACTAAGTGGCCCCAAGATACAGGGCCCCAAATTCGGTCAACTGTGACCATCTGCAGCAATGTCATTTCGGGACCCTTTGGGTTCAGAGACCCCAAATTTTGGCTGCAGCTAGGGGGCATCTAGGAACAGTTAACTACCGAGTTTGAAGTTCAGGGGACCTATGGCTGCAAATGGGCACAGTGAAGCGTGCAAATGGGCACAGTGATGCTGCAAATGGGTATTGTTGACCCTCTTTTCCACTTACAGTAGCTGTGCATTTCTCACCCTCGTCTTATACTCGGGTCACTAAGTTTTTCCCATTTTTTTTTGTGGTAAATTAGGACCTCGACTTATACTCGGAACGACTTATACTCGAGTATATACGGTAGTTTGTAAATAAAATCTATTGGGTTTATCCCCCAATTAATCCCATCTCAGTAGTCTAGCATGGATGCTAAGCACATTGCCTAACATTCAGGCAGTCACTCGAAAGGTGATCTTTTAATGTGTACTGGAAAAAAACTAGAACAGTCACGTAAAAATAGCAGTCCCATAAAAAATGGCAGCTTTAGGACGACAAAAAAATGTGATCGCTAAAAATAGTCTGAGGTGTCCCTTTAACAGAGGAAAAAAAAAACTGCATTTAATGGGGATTCTGCTTGTAATGGAAAACTGGATGACCATTAATTTTATTTTCGGATTCTAAATATACACCGACCAGCTAAGCTGCTCACAGACAGACTATCGATCTTGTAAATGCAAAGTGTGGTGGTAAGAGATCGTCTTTCCAGGGTACCGCAGCTGATGTTCCTGCAGAAAAGCTACAAATTAGGTGAACTAGGATACCCGGAACCCAAAGGATGAGCAATTGGTCTGTAGAGTGAAAGAAAACCGTTTATGATCTTATTTTCAGTGCTGTTCTGGCAGATTGCTGGAGAACAGAGATCCCGTTACACGGATCGTGTTTCCCGCTGACCTCTGGTGTTGTATTGCAGGATGAGCAGAGCGCTGTGTCTATGCTGAAGAAGCACCAGATTTTGGAGCAGGCGGTGGAGGACTACGCAGAGACTGTACATCAGCTTTCCAAGACCAGTAGAGCATTGGTGGCAGATGGACATCCTGAGAGGTCAGTATCTTGTCTTTTTTTTGTATACGGTGTCCGGGGAGGGCGATCGGGGCTCAGCCAGTTCACATCGGTCTGGTACGATCGAAGTGCCTAAGGCTTTGTCAGCTGCTACATTCTAACTAATAGGAGGCTTCTGTAATTGCTCAGCTATATCAAGAAGGAAAACAATAGTGTGAATTGCAGTTGCTTAGCTAATGGGTATTCAAAAGATATTAATAAGACCATGAATTAGAAATATATTAATTATTATTAAAATACCTTTTTAGAAAGTAGATCACTTGCCTGTCCCCATAAGGAGTTTGACTTTGCCACATATTGCAGGCTGTGAGACTAATGTAGGGGGGGGGGGGAGATGCAGCTGTATTGAGCCTACTTTTTTACCTGACTTTTTTTCTTATTGACCAGCACTTGACCTCCGGAAGATTTACCCCCTTCAGGACCCGGCCATTTTTTGTGATACAGCACTGCGTTACTTTAACTGACATGCAACGCTGTACCCAAATGAAATTTGGGTCCCTTTTTCCCCCACAGATAAATCTTTATTTTGGTAGTATTTGATCACCTCTGCTTTTTTTTCTGCACTATAAGCAAAAAGACAGACCATTTTGAAAGAAAAAAATGATATATTTTTTGTTACTCTCTGCTATAAAACACATCCAGTAAAAAAACATTTAAAAAATCGAATTTCTTCATAAATTTAGGTCAATATGCTTCATGTTTTTGGTAACATCCCAATAAGCATATATTGATTGGTTTGCGTAAAAGTTATAGCATCTCCAACCTTTAGGATTTTTAAATTTTTTTTTTTTACTAGTAATGGCGGCGATTAGCGACTTATAGCAGGATGTTGCGGCAGACATTCTGACACTGACATTTTTAGGGACCAGTTACACTAATACAGTGATCGGCGCTAAAAAAATGCGCTGTCACTGTACTAATGACACTGGCTGGGAAAGGGTTAACAGGGGTGAGCAAAGGGTTAACTTTGTGTCTAGCCAGTGTTTTACTACACACTGTGAGGCGCTTTTACTAGGGGAAGAGATGGAATTTATTCCCTGCATGTGTCTTGTTTACGTAGGCAGATCTCTCTGCCTAACGATCGGCGGGTGCCGGAGGACATCTAGTACCCTGCACCTGCTGATCGGCTTCCACTGTGTGTAACCACATCGGAAGCAGGCAGCCGCATGCATGCATGCCCCTACCCAAAAGTGTCGGATTGCATATATATATATATATATATATATACACACACACGACAAAGTATTCAGACCCCCTTAAATTTTTCACTCTGTGTTATATTGCGGCCATTTGCTAAAATCATTTAAGTTCATTCTTTTTCCTCATTAATGTACACACAGCACCCCATATTGACAGAAAAACACAGAATTGTTGACATTTTTGCAGATTTATTAAAAAAAGAAAAACTGAAATATCACATGGTCCTAAGTATTCAGACCCGTTGCTCAGTATTTAGTAGAAGCACCCTTTTGATCTAATACAGCCATGAGTCTTGGGAAAGTTGCAACAAGTTTTTCACACCTGGATTTGGGGATCCTCTGCCATTCCTCCTTGCAGATCCTCTCCAGTTCTGTCAGGTTGGATGGTAAACATTGGTGGACGGCCATTTTTAGGTCTCTCCTGAGATGCTCAATTGGGTTTAAGTCAGGGCTCTGGCTGGGCCATTCAAGAACAGTCATGGAGTTGTTGTGGACAGGTGATCAGCAGTGCCTGGTTTGCTCCACACATACCACTTAGAATTAAGGCCAAAAAGTTCTATCTTGGTCTCATCAGACCAGAGAATCTTATTTCTCACCATCTTGGAGTCCTTCAGGTGTTTTTTTTAGCAAACTCCATGCGGGCTTCCACGTGTCTTGCACTGAGGAGAGGCTTCCGTCGGGCCACTCTGCCATAAAGCCCCGACTGCTGGAGGGCTGCAGTAATGGTTGACTTTCTACAACTTTCTTCCATCTCCCAACTGCATCTCTGGAGATCAGCCACAGTGATCTTTGGGTTCTTCTTTACCTCTCTCACCAAGGCTCTTCTCCCCCGATAGCTCAGTTTGGCCGGACGGTCAGCTCTAGGAAGGGTTCTGGTCATCCCAAACGTCTTCCATTTAAGAATTATGGAGGCCACTGTGCTCTTAGGAACCTTAAGTGCAGCAGAATTTTTTTTGTAACCTTGGCCAGATCTGTGCCTTGCCACAATTCTGTCTCTAAGCTCTTCAGGCAGTTCCTTTGACCTCATGATTCTCGTTTGCTCTGACATGCACTATGAGCTGTAAGGTCTTATATAGACAGGTGTGTGGCTTTCCTAATCAAGTACAATCAGTATAATCAAACACAGCTGGACTCAAATGAAGGTGTAGAACCATCTCAAGGATGATCAGAAGAAATGGACAGCAGCTGAGTTAAATATATGAGTGTCACAGCAAAGGGTCTGAATACTTAGGACCATGTGATATTTCAGTTTTTCTTTTTTAATCTGCAAAAATGTCAACAATTCTGCGTTTTTCTGTCAATATGGGGTGCTGTGTGTACATTAATGAGGAAAAAAAATGAACTTGAATGATTTTAGCAAATGGCTGCAATATAACAAAGAGTAAAAAATTTAAGGGGGTGTGAATACTTTCCATCCCCACTGTGTGTGTGTATGTATATATATATATATATATATATATATATATGTGTGTATATATATATATATATATATATGTGTATATATATATATATATATATATATATATATATATGTGTATATATATATATATATATATATATATATATATATATATATATATATATATATATATATATATATATATATATATATATATATGAGCTAGCACACAGGTGCCGCCCTGTAGTAGTAAAACTGCTATAGATCATACCTAAAGTGTTAATAGTTTTTGAAAATATTGTACATTATGCAATTTAAACTGACTGGTCTTATGTATCTTGGCTTAGAAACCGTATGTGATGTACTACTAAATGGAGTTGCTGGGTGTGCTGAGAATTATACAGAGATGGGGCAGATGGGGCATTTTTTTACTCTAAATGCATTTTTGCATTTTTAACTTCTGTCCGGCCCTCCTAAAGTCTGAAGGACAGTAAACTGGCCCTTTGTTTAGAAAGTTTGGAGACCCTCTGCTTTACATCATTGAAAGTGCTGAAACCAAAGAAGGCCAGGCAACTAGTATTGTAAGAACAAAGCTTCATAAGTTCCCCTAGCACAGGTTTCTTTTTTAAAGCGTTCACCTTTTGATAATGCGCTTCTTTCCACTTTCTGTATATTGCACAGCGAACGCATCAGCATGCGTCAGTCGCAAGTGGACAAACTGTATGCAGGTCTGAAAGATTTGTCGGAGGAGAGGAGAGGAAAACTGGATGAAAGGCACAGGCTGTTCCAACTCAACCGGGAGGTGGATGACCTGGAGCAATGGATTGCCGAGAGGGAGGTTGTAGCAGGTTCCCATGAGCTGGGACAGGACTATGAACATGTTACAGTAAGTGGCCAAATTTAGGTTTTTAGGCTCCAATTTACTTTTCTATGTGCATTAAATCTCTATATTACATCTCCAGGCTTGTTAGCACAATAAAATTCAATGAGCAGTGTGACACACTGATGTAAGAGATTAGATCCTATGCATTTGTATTGCCTAAACATCAATTTTTGTTAGGCCCGGCCATACATGGAGCAAATTTCTTTCCTGCAATCATGGGTTGAAGGAAAGAAATTTGATAGATTCCCCCCTCAACAAAGATAGTGTTGATGCAGGAATCCCTTCTGTCGCGCCCTTGTCTTCTTCCGGTGGGGAAGGGTATCCCCGCCGGAAGAAGACAGTGATTATTGCTAGCAGGTTAAACACGGCATGTTGTACCCAAGTCGATCAATCGATCATCTTGGTACATACAGCCTGACCATACACTGTTCGAATCTTGGACGGTTCCTGCTGAACCATCCGAGATTAGAACCGTGTATGGCCTGCCTTAGGCTCAAAGAAGGTCCCCACATAAGCTTTGTCGTTGCCACTACATAACATTACTAGAGCGACACCTGTGAACCCAGTCTGAACTCTGGCTAAGCTGCAGAGAAGATGACCACAATTGCATGATATATACTTTGCTACAATGTAAAGTAGTGAGTGTACAGCTTGTATAACAGTGTAAATTTGCTGTCCCCTCAAAATAACTCAACACACAGCCATTAATGTCTAAACCGCTGGCAACAAAAGTGAGTACAGCCCTAAGTGAAAATATCCAAATTGGGCCCAAATTGTCTATATTTTGTGTGGCCACCATTATTTTCTTACAAATAATGTTTTTTTTTATTAATCAAAAAGTCAGGTAAGTTACAAAGACAATGATATCTTGTTGTACAAAATTTGCTATGCCAGCGACAAAACTGGCAAATAACCAGCATCAGTAAACAATTATTCAGATGTATAAAGCTTAGATTGAGTTCCATATATAGTGCAATAGTCAACATATAAATGTAGACATGGACCCTGACATCGTCTAATAAACAAAAAAAGAGAAAGAAATAGAGAAGAGAAAGAAAGAGAGGAGGAGGAGGCTCCACCAATGGCTCAAGGAGGATCTTCTCATCTATGCCATTCTTCCCAGACCTTATCATGTGTTTCCAATCTGTCTTGTAATCTAGCAGTCATTTTTTCCATTAGTTCTATGTCCTTGATTCTGGCATATAGATCTGTTTGAGTAGGCGGGTCCCGTCTTTTCCAGTAAAGGGCTATGAGACATCTCGCGGCTGTCAAGATGTGCCGAAGCAGTTTCACCATTATTTTCCAGCGCTGCCTTAACCCTCTTGGGCATGGAGGTCACCAGAGCTTCACAGGTTGCCACTGGAGTCCTCTTCCACTCCTCCATGACGACATCACGGAGCTGGTGGAT
The DNA here is from genome assembly GCA_037952925.1 of Lithobates clamitans. Lineage (NCBI taxonomy): Eukaryota > Metazoa > Chordata > Amphibia > Anura > Ranidae > Lithobates > Lithobates clamitans. The sequence continues at coordinate 419,953 of JBBGZY010000481.1, read as the reverse complement.
GTTAGAGATCTTGCACTCCTCCACCTTCCATTTGAGGATGTCCCACAGATGCTTAATCGGGTTTAGGTCTGGAGACATGCTTGGCCAGTCCATCATCTTTACCCTCAGCTTCTTTAGCAAGGGAGTGGTCATCTTGGAGGTGTGTTTGGGGTCGTTATCATGTTGGAATACTGCCCTGCGGCCCAGTCTCCTAAAGGAGGGGACCATGCTCTGCTTCAGTATCTCACAGTACATGTTGGCATTCATGGTTCCCTCAATGAACTGTAGCTCCCCAGTGCCGGCAGCACTCATGCAGCCCCAGACCATGACACTCCCACCACCATGCTTGACTGTAGACAAGACACACTTGTCTTTGTACTCCTCACCTGGTTTCCACCACACACGCTTGACACCATCTGAACCAAATAAGTTTCTCATCAGACCACAGGACATGGTTCCAGTAATCCATGTCCTTAGTCTGCTTGTCTTTAGTAAACTGTTAGCGGGCTTTTTTGTGCATCATCTTTAGAAGAGGCTTCCTTCTGGGACGACAGCCATGCAGACCAATTTGATGCAGTGTGCGGCGTATGGTCTGAGTACTGGTACAGGCTGACCCCCCACCCCTTCAACCTCTGCAGCAATGCTGGCAGCACTCATACGTCTATTTCCCAAAGGCAACCTCTGGATATGACGCAGAGAACGTGCACTTATCATCTTTGGTCGACCATGGCGAGGCCTTTTCTGAGTGGAACCTGTCCCGTTAAACCGCTGTATGGTCTTTGCCACCGTGCTGCAGCTCAGTTTCAGGGTCTTGGCAATCTTCTTATAGCCTAGGCCATCTTTATGTAGAGCAACAATTCTTTTTTTCAGATCATCTGAGAATTCTTTGCCATGAGGTGCCATGTTGAACTTCCAGTGACCAGTATGAGAGAGTGAGAGCGATAACACCAAATTTAACACACCTGCTCAACATTCACACCTGAGACCTTGTAACACTAACGAGTCACATGACCCCGGGGAGGGAAAATGGCTAATTGGGCCCAATTTGGACATTTTCACCTAGGGGTGTACTCACTTTTGTTGCCAGCGGTTTAGACATTAATGGCTGTGTGTTTGAGTTATTTTGAGGGAACAGCAAATTTACACTGTTATACAAGCTGTACACTCACTACTTTACATTGTAGCAAAGTGTCATTTCTTCAGTGTTGTCACATGAAAAGATATAAAATATTTACAAAAATGTGAGGGGTGTACTCACTTTTGTGAGATACTGTATGTGTGTGCGTATAGAAATAGATAGAGATCTATCTATATCTAGAGATATATATATATATATATATATATATATATATATATATATATATATATATATATATATATATAGATATATATATATAGATATATATATATAGATATATATATAGATATATATATATATAGATATATATATAGATATATCTTGATAGAGAGGTGTGTGTGTATATCTCTCTCTCTCTCTATCTATCTATCTATATATATATATATATATATAAGTATATATATATATATATATATATTCTATCCACGTTTGACTTGTAGTATAATTTTTCGAGTGACCAAAAGAAGTCATAGAAAGTTTATGATGATTTCCACTTCCTAAAGTGTTCAGAAAACATTTTGTATGTAAGACTTAAAGATGAATTCCAGGTATGGCTATTATTGCTTTGTTACATTGGTCCAGCTTGGACTAATGTAAGTATCCATGTGTCATACCTGGCCAATCCTTGTGGAAGCTGGGAATTGCTGTAATAAGTACCGCTGCTACAGTGATTGCCCCTACTTTCTTGTTTCCATGCTGGGTGGCTTACCTGTTGCTTAGTGAACACAAAAGGTAGCTCGGCACAGGAGCCATTTACGTAGCACTTTGCATCTGCTCAATGAATGCAAAGCGTTTTATGATTGCATGAGGTGGAGATTGTGATGTCACTACCCTGGATTTCCACTTCATCCAATCAGAGAATGCTTTAGATTCATTGAGAAAATGCAATGTGTTATTTTGACTGGCACCTGTGCCAAGCAAGGGATCTCCTGTGTTCACTAATACACTTCTGTCACTTCCAGCACTATATGGACTTTCTACAACCACATCAGCAAGGTTTGGCCATTATCAGTGGTGTCAGGTCGCCGGTGTTTGAACGGATGCCATTTTCAGTGGGGAATAAAGTATAAACCTTTATGGCTGACAAGTGCATTTTGACCATAGAAAATTAGATTCATTGCAATATTAATTGGCACAAAATTGAAACTCTAATCTCATCTTTTCTTTTTTTCTTTTTTCAGATGTTGCAAGAGAGGTTCAGAGAGTTTGCACGTGATACTGGGCACATTGGACAGGAGAGGGTGGACACTGTTAATCACATGGCAGATGACCTTATTAATTCTGGACATTCCGATGCTGCTACTATAGCAGAATGGAAGGATGGTCTGAACGAGGCCTGGGCAGACCTCCTTGAGCTGATTGACACCAGAACGCAGATACTGGCTGCCTCATATGAACTACACAAATTCTATCATGATGCTAAAGAGATCCTTGGGCGCATACAGGATAAGCATAAGAAGATTCCAGAGGAGCTGGGAAGAGATCAGAACACGGTTGAAACACTACAAAGGATGCACACCACATTCGAGCATGACATTCAGGCACTGGGCACACAGGTAAGCGGTATGAGGGGTTTGGATATGGTCTTGCCTCTGTGTCTAAGGCCAAGAATGCTATTCGGTTAGGCTCAATGGCCGCGTGGATCATATATAGCATTATAAGTGAAGCTAGCAGCATGTAGGGCGACAAAGAAAATATTGTGGTACACACACCACCCCTAAGAAGCAAGACACTATGGGGTTGATTTACTAAAGGCAAGTAAACAGATTTCAAATGGCTCCACTTCTTAATTGGGCTCCTGCTTTCATTTGAATAGGGACACTCTTCATCTATGCAGACTTCCTTTCATTGCCAACCAGTACTCAGGAAAAAAGGCAAGGGAGGAAAACGCCCCATAGTGTAGTGGGTTTAGATCTGCTTTATTAAAAACAATAAAAATATACTCACAAGCTTCCTGAAGCAAACAGACATTCAGATAAAATCAGAAAAATGCTGGCTGCCACTGCTACACACCCCACCCTGACATGTTTTGTTTAAAAGAACTTCTTCAGGGAGATGTTGAATTCCTCTCCTCCTATACTGCGTGCATGCAGCAGGGGCTTTTCCTCATCAATGCCCCTGGTAGGAGGCCTGCCCATCAGACTGGTGAAGTTAATGAGGAGGGGCTTTCATCTGTGCAGCCTCTGCCCCCTTTCCTGGATAGCTGTTGGATAACCTAACTTGCCTTTTGTATAGCCAAATTAAAATGGCTTATTTTTATCTAATGTAAAGTGTAGTGCAATGACACTGCAAAGTAAACTATAGCTAAAAAATTAGATTTGGAGCCCAACTCCAAATGAAAAATTATCCCTTGCAATGGGGCTGTGCCTGCACTGCTGGGGTTAATTTCTCGTTTATGTCTAGGAAAACAATAAGGCCCCTTTCACAATGGGGCGTTTTTTGGGCTAAAAATAGCACCGGTAAAGTGCCTGAAAAACACCTCCCCGGCAGTCTCAGTGTGAAAGCCAGAGGGCTTTCACACTGAGGCGATGCGCTGGCAGGACGTTAAAAAAAAAAAGTAAAAAAAAGTCCTGCAAGCAGCATCTTTGAAATGAATGGGCATCGCTGCTCATGCGTCTGTAAAGCGCTTCGGCAGCGGCGCTACACGTGGCATTTAACTCCTTCATCGGCTGCTAGCAGGGGTTATAAGTGCCCCGCTAGCGGCTGAATAGCGCCGCTAAAATGACGGTAAATCGCTGCTAAAACTAGCAGCGTTTTACCGTCAACGCCTGCCCGCTTCAGTGTGAAAGCAGCCTAAAAGGAAATATATTTGCCCAATCCTCCACACTTGACCAGTCCCCACAGCTTCTACACACCCAGTGGTCTAGGGTCCTGATGTTATCGAGACCAGATAAGAGTCCATAGCCCTGCTCCGGAAGTGAGGGCTCTAAGGGACAGTCCACTGCTAGGATGTGGGGCGAGCACTGCACTGTCTGCCAGGAAACAAAGGGTCAGATGAGTAAAACTGTTTCTCCTCTCTTCTAGACAAAATTAACTATAAACCCTTGCAACCCCGCTATGAAGTTGTTGAAGTTCTACAGGTCTGGTGTCCATGCAGTTTGGGAAGAAGGGCAGTGCCTTGCGTGTTTATAACGCAAGAACTCGTTTTTCTTCTTAACGTTACTGAAATGTCACAAATTGACTGCAGTGCATATAAACACATGGACAGACACAAAGAGGTGCAGTGCAAAAAATGCAGACCCAGCTGCAGGTTTCCTCACCGCACCTGCCACCTGCATTCTAGTGTGATTAGGGCACATAGAAACACAATTGCTTTCTGTGTGCGTTTGCTGAAACTTGTGCAGAAAAACTCAGGTCTCTGTATAAATGTAAGCAAGCTCTGGCCATATACGGAACTATTTTCAGTCCAGTTTTAATGAACCTTCCAAAATTCACTCAATGGATGGCTCTGTCGGCACCTCCCGCCCCACATCCTTCAAATTTAAAAATCAAAGAAGCTGGGTGGTAAAATTTGTTGTCCGAGAACAGCGCCTGCATCCAACCAGTCGTCCCCAAGGGATGCTGAGGCTGTGCAGGACTGGACGAAGAACCTGATCTGCTTTTTTTTTTTGTGTCCAGCTTATATAATGTTCAGTCCATTATAAGTGACAAGGAAGAAAAAAAGGCTGCGCTGGTCTAAAAATCCCTATTAGACAACCTCTATGTTAATATCTATCCCTATAGTGTTATAAATAACCATAATCACAAACCTAAATAAAGTGCAAAAAATTCAATACAGTACAAAATAAAGTGCTCAAAATTAATAACAATAATGTGACGTATGCAATAAGTCTCATGGTATAAAAACATTCAAGAAACATTTAAAAAATAGTCCATGATTATAGTGATCCAAAAAAACTTTTTATGAAAAATATTTCAAGTGATGAAAGTTTGATTAAAAAAATTGTGAAACTTTGTGATTTCTTAGATGTCGATCAAATGTGTAAACATGCCATGTCTATGCATAGCAACTAATTAGATTTAGACTTTCAAATTCTATCATTTTCCTGTGCAGAGCTGAATCCACAGGGGCAACAGATATGGCGTTTATATCCAATACATATATGAGGCTCAGTGTTTTCTGTTGGTGTAAGAACAAGCCGTCTATTTTGTTGTGCGCCTTTTACTGACTATTTCTTGCTAACGCCTAGGTGAGGCAGCTTCAGGAGGATGCTACACGGTTGCAGGCTGCTTATGCAGGAGACAAGGCTGATGACATTCAAAAGAGGGAGAGCGAAGTCCTGGAGGCCTGGAAAACATTGCTGGATGCCTGTGAAGGCAGGAGGGTTCGACTGGTGGACACAGGAGACAAATTCCGATTCTTCAGCATGGTCCGTGACCTCATGCTCTGGATGGAAGATGTCATCCGACAGATCGAAGCCCAAGAGAAGCCAAGGTAAAGCTGCCATCTTTAGTGTATCTTTAGTGTAGCTGCCATCTTTAGTGTATTAGCATATTAGATATTTTAAGCAGATCAGTATTAACCCACAGTACAGTCTATATAGTAATATTGACCTATAAACTAAAATCCAGAGCATAACAAAGTGGGCCATACAGTGTGATGTGTGCTAATAATGTTTAAAATGAGCATATCATGTCTGGCGATTTTTGGATGAGAGTACACACTTTAATCTACTCAGTGACTATGATAAACATTGCCGAAAAAAACCCAAGGCTGCCCTTCATAATGAACCCATTGAAGGGATCCCCAGACACACTCAAACCTTGATATTTTTTTTTATGTTCCTTGCGGCCAAAATCGCAATAGCAACCGCATTGGAAAAGCTGGTGGTAGATCTGGTGCTGATAAAACGTAGTTTGACATGGATAATGATCAGTGAAAACATAGTATTCTGAAAGGCACCTCCTCAAGGTTTGTAAGGGTTTGGGACCCCTGGATTAATTTTCTTTTTCATACATCACTGGACACAGAGTCAGGCTAATATTCATTACCTACTGGGTTATGCTCCATCAGGTGAATGGACATTGGTAGACCAAAGGTCTTCAGACAGGAAGTGATCCCCTATATAACCCTTCCCACACAGGAAGCACTTCAGTTTTTTACCAGTGCCTGCAAGGTGGATGGCACGGTTTGTTTGAGCTCTCTAGTCCCACAAACGGTTCTTAAATGAATCAAGGGGTTGACCGATCGGATCCATTTGACACAGGCTTTATATGCTTAGATAAATAGTACCTGAGCCTCACAAAGAAGACTCAAGATCCTGCAAGGTTTTGCCTGTAATGCGGCCTCCGGGCGCTGGACCCTGCAAAGTGGAATCTTGGACACCACAGCGCTAAGATATTCCTGCAGGGTGCTGTACAGGTCCAAGGAAGTGAACCCTAAACATGAAAAGGGTACCTAGTCCTTGAAGGTCCTCAAATGACAGGAAACCACTGTGGAGGCTGAAGATTGGGCTCTTAGTTTCTAAGCAGCCCTGCGCCTGGACGGGTAAGTGAAACCCCTTTACTTATTATTGTGGGGTGTCCGAGTGATTGTAACAATCAGTCAAGCTAGCTAGAGCTTGGAAACCTGTGTGCGGTGACCATACAGGGGGAGTTTTGGGCTACAGACTGGAGAGTCTGCTTCCTAACAATCTGGACAAGAAGATATCCAGTTGATGTCTGCCTCTCAGTCGCAGAGGCTTTTGATCCTGACTCTGACTTAAATGGTTCATTCTGCCTTTAAGTTGCCTCTTACAGAGGTGACTGAGTCCCCCTGGTCCTCTTTGGGATCCCTGAGGCTTCTTCAGGCCGCACAGGCTTTCCCCCTACACCCCCCCTGTTGGAACAGGCGGCGTATGCTGATTGGGAACATCCTGGCAGGATTTTTGTTCCTCCTAATGCCGCGTATACATGACCGGTTTTGCCGTCGGAATATACTCCAAAGGTTTCTCTGACGGAACTCCGACGGAATTCCATTCACGTGGTCTTGCCTGCACACGGTCAACCCAAAGTCTGACCGTCCAGAACGCGGTGACATACCACACTTACGATGCGACTAGAACAAGGAAGTTCAATAGCCAGTAGCCAATAGCTTCCGTCTCATACTTGTTTCACAACATGCGTTGTTTTTCGTTCGTCGGAACAGCATACAGACTATCGGTTTTCCCGTCGGAAATATTTAGAACATGTTCCATTTCTAGGTCCGTCAGAATTTCGGAAAAAAGTCAGATGGGGCCTACACATGAACGGAATAGACGATGAATAGCTTCCGTCTGACTTTTTCTGTCGGACATTCCGCTCGTGTGTACAGGGCATTAGAGGTTTTTCCTTTTATATCCCAAGGATGAAAAGTTTGTTAAAAAATGAAGCATGCCAGCAGTAGATGCAGCAGTTTCTTCCTTAAACAAGAACTTAACTTGTCCGGTAGATAACGCACAGGGCTTGAAGGACCCTGTTGACAAGAAATTGGAGCCATTATTAAAGACTTCCTTTTCTTTGGCCAGTTCAGCTATTCAGCCAGCTGTTGCAGCAAATGGTACCTGCCAGTCCGTAAAGGATCAGGTCAAATGGCCCGATAGGCCTAACCAGGAGGATGATCTACCTGAAAGTAAGACAGATATTTCTGTCCCTCATTTTAAACCTCAGGGGCTGCTTCCTTCAATGTCTCAGCATCAAGGCGGTTCGGTCGCCAACTGGGTGCTGGGGCAAGCCCCAGGGCCAGAAAAGGCCCTGGGTCCAATATTCTTCTTCTTCTGAAGGAGGTGAACCACATACTAGCCTGAGCAGAGAGACATGTGCCGATTATATTGGCAGTCCATATCCCGGGAGTAGAGAACTGGAAGGCAGATTATCTCAGCCGCCAGCAGATCTGCCCAGGAGAATGGTCCCTACACCCAGGGGTGTTCCAGGATGGCATGGGGATGGCCAGAGGTCGACCTATTAGCATCCAAATTCAACCAGTTACAGCAATTTGTGTCCCGAACAAGGGATCCTCTGGCAATCGGAGCAGATGCTCTGATAGTTCCATGAAGACCGTACTCCCAGTTTATGCTTTCCCTCTGATCCCTCTCCTTCCACATATTTTGCGCAGGATTCGGAAAGAGGGGTTTCCAGTCATTCTGGTGGCATCAGCCTGGCCCAGAAGGCCCTGGTTCCCGGAGATTGTGAGACTGACAATAGATGGGCCATGCACGCTTCCACCTTGCCCTGATCTGCTGTCTCAAGGTCCCATCTTCCACCTCAGTTTACAGTCTCTAAATGTGACAGCATGGCTATTGAAGCCAGGGTGCTGAAGGACCGTGGCATCTCGGGACCAGTAGTGTCTACCCTAGTGAATGCTAGAAAAGCTGTCACTGGGAAAATTTATCATAAGGTCTATAAGACTTGTATTACTTGGTGTGAAGCCAGAAAATGGCATCCTTGGAAATAGGTGATTGGGAAGAGATATGGTGATATGGGGAAGAGAAGAGAGGAGTGCTCCAATGGTGCAGATCAAAAAAGTGGGTTTATTGAAACCAACCGATCTACAATAATTAAAAAAGTGATCACCTGGAGATAAAAGCAATGTAGGGAATGATGAGCCTTTCCAAACCAAATTACAAAACCAATCAGAAACAATCAGTGAAACCTAGAAATGACATAGCTTGTGATTGGACGAGGAGTGGTCAGCTGTTACTTTGCACTCCAAGTCTCAGTCTGAACATCCAATAGAAAAATTGCAGGTTAACCACAGCCAATGACACCATTTCTCTTTAAACATGTATTGAAACAAATAGGCTCCTATGCGGACCAAACCGCGTTAAAAAGCCAGCGAAAATGAGGTGCATCATCTTATGGCTGTCCATAGGGGGAATGGAATCCCCACACAGCCAATCAGGAGTGTCTCAACCCTGTATGTGCATGGCGCGATGACGCGCCACGCACAAAGCAAAACAAAGGGCACATGACAGCGCCTCAAGCACCGGTCATGTGACCTAAGAGACGATGGTGACGTAGCCCGACGGGATGACGCGGCACGTATATCGTGCCAAAAACATCCACCCGAAGGGCACATGATCGCATCTAAGATTCCGATCAGGTGACACAGGAGATGTCAGAGAAGTGTCACGTCATGACGCCAGCACACCAGTGTCACCCAAGCGAAGCTAATCAATGCGGCTGCGCATCAACAGCAAGGAGAGCGCAGCACTATGTCTGTTTTCCAAAGAGGGTATAATGACAGTGTATCACGCGATTCAAGCGGTGGACGAACAGGGATTAAAACCGAGTAAACCCACAAAAAATTACTGTGAATTTCACCTATAAATGTATGGTATTAACAGAATATTAGCCTCTGTGTCCCATGATGTACTCAAAGAAAAGGATTTTACAGGTAAGTATGGCGAAAAAATCCTATTCTTTTCACCACATTGCCTTGTATTGTAACTGTACTGTCTGCCCTAACATAAAGTGCTGTGCAAACCGTTGGCAGCAAATAAATCCTGTATTATAACAAACAAAAAGGACCTCTGCTTTTTATAAAAATACATATTTTTTACTTTCTGCTATAAAACACGTCCAAGATAAAGTTGTAAAAAAATCAACTTTGTTCATGAATTTTAGGCCAAAATGTATTCTGCTGCATATTTTTGGTAAAAAAAAATCTAAATAGGTGTGTATTAGTTTACGCAAAACTTATAGCGTCTACAGACTATGGTGTGTATATATACTGGACTTTTTTTTTTTTTTTTAATACTATACTAATTTTTTTTTACCTATAATGGCAGCGATCAGCGACTTATAGCGGGACATGTGGTGGACAATTGGATACTAACTGACATTTTTGACACTTTGTGGGAACCAGTGACACTAATGCAGTGATCAGTGCTAAAAATATGCGCTGTCACTGTACTAATGACACTGGCTGGGAAGAGGTTAAACTTGGGGTGATCAAAGGGTTAAATGTTTGCCCAGCATGTGTGTTTGTGTACTTTTTTTATGGTGCTTTTTCTAAGGGATGTGATGGATTTTCTTTCTTTGCATTAAGGTGAAAAAACACCTGGCAGTCAGCGGCCCCCCAGCCCCCCGTTTTACTTACCTGAACCCCTTCATTCAGTCGGAGGGGACGTGCTGGCTCCTCCCCGTGCTCCCGACTCGTGATTGGATAGATTAAAAGCAGTGCAGCCATTGGCTCCCACTGCTGTCAATCAAATCCAATGACGTTGGGCCGAGTCCAGCATTCTGTGTCTATAGACGCAAATGCCGGACTTGGGAGCGCGCCCGCAAGGTAACGCCCTCGGTGAAGGGCTTCTCTGAGGGGGGTTATCAGATGTGGGGGGGGCAGCCGCCGGGGGACCCCAGAAGTCGAGATTCGGGGCCACTCTGTGCAAAACGAGCTGCACAGTGGAGGTAAGTATGACATGTTTGTTGTTTAAAAAAAAAAAAAATTCCTTTACAATCACTTTAACCAAAAAAAAAAAAAAAGACCCCAAATCATTATATCCCCTATCTGACCCTGTCCTCATTATCTAGAGTTTTGATAAGTCTATGGAAAACATGCATATTTGTTGCAAGCCAGGTTATAGATTCAGGTTACTGCCTATTACTACAGCATAGTGCGCTGCATTCCGACTTTTCTACATTCTAAGGAGCTGTACAATTCATTGTTCTGTTTGCCGTTGCAGGGATGTTTCTTCAGTAGAACTGCTCATGAATAATCACCAGGGCATTAAAGCAGAAATTGATGCCCGGAATGACAGCTTTACGACATGCATTGAGCTCGGCAAGTCTCTTCTGGCGAGGCAGCACTATGCAACAGAAGAGGTAATCCGCCCCGATCATTTATAGCTCAGCTGCATTGCAGATCTGCATGTGCTTTGCTGCTGCAAAGACAAAACGCCATCATCAGAAGGAAGGTTGGCTAGCATTCTCCCTGCGCTTAGCAATTCTCCTGTAATAGAACTTCTACAGCCTTTACTGCTTATTGTACTGTATTCCTAACCCCCCCCCCCCCCCCCAACACCATGATTGACTGCTGTGTGTCTGGATTAAGAAAATGGTAACTCTGTATAAAATGCTTACCTTTTTATGTGCCTGCAAAGATGTGAAGTTTTAGCTTTTATGTGCAAATCTGATGCAGCATTTTATAACATTGGAATAAAAATCAATGAGTGGTGTTGCGCTCTAATAGCTAAAATAATAGTGGATGAAAAGTAAAGCACATATGGAATTAATCCTAAATGCTAATCACTCAGTCCTAGAGAATAACCACTGTAAATGAATAAATATAATGTGGCAAAAGCGACAATAGTGAAGTACACTCTTCAGATAAGAAAATATTAAAGTGATGGAGGAAAAAATGTCCGCATAAGTAATTCTTCAGATAAATATTAACCGCTTCAGCCCTGGAAGGATTTACCCCCTTCCTGACCAGAGCACTTTTTTCGATTCGGCACTGCATCGCTTTAACTGACAATTGCGCGGTCGCGCGACGTTGTACCCAAACAAAACTGACGTCCTTTTTTCGCCACAAAGAGAGCTTTCTTTTGGTGGTATTTGATCGCCTCTGCGATTTTTTATTTTTTTGCGCTATAAACAAAAAAGGAGCGACAATTTTGAAACTTTTTATTTTTTACTTTTTGCTGTAATAAATATCCCCCAAAAATATATAAAAAAAAACTATTTTTTTCCTCAGTTTAGGCCGATATGTATACTTCTACATATTTTTGGTAAAAAAAACGCAAAAGGCGTATATTGATTGGTTTGCGCAAAATTTATAGCGTCTACAAAATAGGGGATAGATTTATGGCATTTTTATTATTATTTTTTTTTATTAGTAATGGAGGCGATCTGCAATTTTTATTGTGACTGCCACATTATGGTGGACACATCGGACACTTTTGACACTATTTTGGGACCATTGTCATTTATACAGCGATCAGTGCTATAAAAATGCATTGATTACTGTGTAAATGACACTGGCAGGGAAGGGGTTAACCACTAGGGGGCGATGAAGGGGTTAAGTGTGTCCTAGGGAGTGATTCTAACTGGGGTGGAGGGGCTACAACACACATGACGGTGATCACCGCTCCCGATGACAGAGAGCTGTGATCTCTGTCCTGTCACTGGGTAAAACGGGGAAATGCTTTGTTTACAAAAGCATCCCCCCGTTGTACCTCTCCGTGACACGATCGCGGGCACCCGGCGGACATCGAGTCCGCCAGACCCACGGTCACAGAGAACGCCGCGGGCGTGCCCGCATCGCCGCTTCTTAAAGGGGAAGTACCTGTACGCCCTTTTGCTCACCAGTGCCATTCTGCCGACGTATATCGGCGTGCGCTGGTCGGGAAGCGATTAAAGCGCTACTAATAGAAAACAAGTCCATAGAAAGGTGAGCTGGAGCCGGGAAGTGCTGCTCTAAGTGACACTCTGTGCAGATCAAAAAATGTATATAGTGACTTGGTGATTGGATCTTTCAGAGCGATTCCACCTCTGTGTAAGGTGGTCCCTAACCTTACAGAGACAACCAGGACAGTCCGGGTTCCTGCCGTGGACACCTCACATGGGACAGTTCACTCTACTGCTGCAAGCTACTGATTCTACACAGGGATTGCTTTTTTTTTTTTTTTTTTTTTTACATTCCTTTTCACATATCTGCAGTTTTGCATACATTCCTCCTTGGCCTTTATCCGTCTTACCATCGCAACAGCCCTCCCCCCCCTTTATTTCTATCGCTGAGTTACACAGAGGAGAAACCTTTACTTGTCCACGGCAGGAACCCGGACTATCCTGGTCGTCTTTGTACTCTCTTGGACAGATTCCGCTCTTGGTAAATTCTTTTGGTAAATCTAAAGGAAAAAAAAATCTAAAGAAAATTGTATAGTGTGTATCCAGCTTTAACATACACATCTGTTTTTTGTTTCATTCATTGTAATTTTGGTGTCTTCTTTACCTGTAGATAAAAGAAAAGTTGTTACAGTTGACTGGGAAGAGAAAAGAGATGATTGACAAGTGGGAGGACCGATGGGAATGGCTGAGACTGAGTAAGATCGGGTTTAACCCTATATACATAATACTAACACACACACACAAGGGAAGTCGAGGTCTAATCCCAACAATCGTGATTCATTCATTTTTAGGATGCTATGCAATTTGGACACATTTTCACCAATATATGTTTATGTGACTCCAAAAAAATTTGCCGTTTCCTCTTAAATTTTGTACTGGCGCTTGCCTAGAGGTGACTCTGAGAATAAAGCCACGGTCACACAGTGGGGGGGTTATTTACTAAAACTGCATGGTGCAAAATCTGGTGCAGCTATGCACAGAAACCAATCTGCTTCCAAGTTTTCTTGTCAAAGTTGAATTGACCAAGCTGAACTTGGAAGCTGATTGGCTACCATGCACAGCGATGATTAAGCACTCCTTGTAGTGCGAAACGCGTAAGCTTTGTTCCACTTTGCTGTGACCTGTATTTTGGATGACACCTTATTGAATAAAGGCAAATATCTTTGGAGTGCGGCTGCCCAGAATTTCTTGGATGTCTTACTGCTAGCATTGCCAGCACCTGGACTTCTAGACTGAAAGAGATGCCTTTTACCTTGATCTGACCCACCTGGAGCGGTGATACTCTCTCTCTACCTTGCACAGCTGTACCAGATTGAGTGCTCCAGTTACTCTCCCCCCCCCCCCGTGTGTTCTGTGTTCTATAAATGTAAAAAGCCCCAATTGCAGGAATAAATGTCAGTCAAGTTTTGATATACTTTTTACCTGCCACCATACCTAGTTGTTGTGGCTTTAACATGTAAAAGTTAAGATATTAAAACCATTTTAAGCTAAGTGTTTTTTTTTAATATAAAAAAGTTATACATATTATTATTATTATACAGTATTTATATAGCGCCAGCAGTTTACGTAGCGCTTTACAACTTGAGGGTAGACAGTACAAATACAATACAATTTGATACAGTAGGAATCAGAGGGCCCTGCTCCTTAGAGCTTACAATCATCCACTCTGCACTCTTCTGGCAGACCCCACTGGTTCCTCCCCTTTTTTTTAGGTGCCTCCCCTTTTTTTTAGGTGCCTCCCCTTTTTTTTAGGTGCCTCCTGCAGCAAGACGGATGCTAAGAAGGCCCACCTATGCATGCACACACCTGAGCTGGGCTATGTGTGTCTATAGATGCACACAGTTCTTGTGAGCCACGCCCCCAACTCCCTCCTCCCAGAATTTTGACTGATGGCAATAGGAGCCTATGAAAGCAGGAAATGTTTCCCCGTTTGTCACTTTTCCTATTCCATTTATAGTGCCAATAATTTAATTCTTGTTCATTTGCTTGTCAGTTCTGGAGGTGCACCAGTTTTCCCGGGACGCCAGTGTCGCCGAGGCCTGGTTGTTTGGACAGGAGCCATACCTGTCAAGTCGTGAAATAGGCCAGAGCGTGGATGAAGTGGAAAAGCTCATCAAGAGGCACGAGGCATTTGAGAAATCGGCAGCTACTTGGGATGAAAGGTTTTCTGCCTTGGAAAGACTTACAACGGTATTTTCCCTTTTTATTCATTTTTCCTGTACAGTAATTAGGATGTAATTGGCTGATACTGTAGAGCAGTAAATTTGAATGACGGTGAGCATTTCTTTTATTGTCTTGGAAAGAGTATCCTTTGATCATCAGTGTAAACTCCATCAGGAATTGTCCACACGAATAAACAATGATTTGTTTTAGGGATGCACCAATATATATCGACGGCTGAAAATGAGGTTATCGCCGGTAGAAAAAAAAAATGTGCTGAAAAAAGTGGGCGATTTTGCAGCATTTTTTTATTTATTTATTTTTTTAACGTGTTTACAGTGTATTTTTCATAGGTCGTGTGACTCAAAAACGCAGCACAGGTGTGTTTTTGATGCATTTTTTCAGAATTTTCAATGCATTTCAATGGGGAGGTACATTTATGGTGCGTTTGCTTTTAACTGACCAAATACGCACCAAAAATGGGGCAAACAGGTTTTTTAACAGTGCAACGGAAGTGCAATGGATCAGTGTGAAGACATACATAGAATTTGAAGTGATGCGTTTTTATTGCGTTTTTTTTTTTCCGCAAAAGTGCTTCAAAATCTGCTCAGTGTGAAAGCAGCCTATCAGCCAAAAAGGTGCCGATAATGGCCAAAAATTCACTCATATTTAAATTCATGATAATAATTTAAAAAATCAATTATAGTTAAATAGTAGGGCTGAAAAGAGTCCATCTAGTTCAACCAAAAAATAAATAAGAATACAAACCCATATACACAATCCTATACCCACAGTTAATCCAGAGAAAGACAAAAAAAAACCCCAGAAAAGCATGATCCAATTTGCTACAAGGGGAAAAAATTCCTTTCTGATCCCCCGAGAGGCAATCAGATTTTCTCTGGATCAACTTTACCTATAAATGTCAGTACCCAGTTATATTATGTACATATAGGAGAGAATCCAGGCTTTTCTTAAAGCAATCTACTGAGCTGGCCAGAACCACCTCTGGTGGGAGTCTATTCCACATTTTCACAGCTCTTACTGTGAAGAAACCTTTCCGTATTTGGAGATTAAATATTTTTCTCTAGATGTAAAGAGTGCCCCCATGTCATCTGTGATGGCCTTAAAGTGAATAACTCAACACCAAGTTCACTATATGGACCCCTTATATATTTGCACAGGTTGGTCATATCCCCCCTTAATCTCCTCTTCTCAAGAGAGAATAAATTCAGTTCCTCTAATCTTTCCTCATAGTTGAGCTCCTCCATGCCTCTTATCAGTTTGGTTGCCCTTCTCTGCACTTTCTCCAGTTCCCCGATATCCTTTTTGAGAACTGGTGCCCAAAACTGAACTGCATATTCCAGATAAGGTCTTACTAATGATTTGTAATGGGGCGCAAAATGATATCTCTCTCTGGAGTCCATACCTCTCCTAATACCTAAGGCCCCTTTCACACTTGGGCGGTAGGGGGCGTCGGCGGTAAAACAGCGCTATTTTTAGCGCTGTTTTACCGTGGTATTCGGCCGCTAGCGGTGCGGTTTTTTTTTTTTTTTTTTTTTTCTTTTTTTTTTTTTTTTTTTTTCTTTTTTGCCACATTCAGATCGCCTTTTTCGGGGGTCTTAAATCAACTTTTCAGTTCATTTTCGTTTAGACACAGACCCACCCAGGTCTCATCATTGTGGCTATTTGCTATATCCCAAAAGAAAAGAGGCATGGCCGGAAATACAAACATAGTATCAAAAAGAAACAATAAAAACAAGTAAAGATACCAAATCATACCTCTCCTATTTATATACTTAAGCCATACCCCTATTTCTGAAATTTTCCTCCCCCCCTTTTCCTCTCTTTTTTTTTTTTTTTTTACTATACTTCCATTTCCCCCAACCCCTTCCCTCCCCATCCCCTCCCCCGATCCTCCTCATCCCTCTTCTCCCAGTCTCCTCTCCAAGGTCTATTTTCTTTTATTCTCCTCCTTTAGTCTTAGGCTTTATATTCTTTAGCATAGCTCCATGTTTTTTTAAATTCTTTCCATCGATCCCACCTGTCCCTATTTATGCTTCCTATTTCCTTGAGCCTGCTTCCTAGCGTCTCCATATTACAAGTCTCCTCTACAGCATCGTACCACTGCCATGTCTCGGGGGGCTCTCTCCTCTGCCAATTCCTCGGTATCGTTTTTTTTGCCGCGTTCAATAACTGCGGTACCAGAGATTGTTTATAATTTTTAAGATCACCTGCCCCCCCGTGGAACAGAACCACCCAAGGATCATCTTCGACTTCTATCCCTGTAATCTCTTTAATTAAACCTAGTACTTTGCCCCAAAATTTTTTAATTTTGGGACAGTTCCACCATAGGTGTCCCATTGTACCAACTTCTTGACATCCTCTCCAACAACTGGCTGACCCTTTCTGGAATCTACTGGTTATCTCCGGGGTGAGGTAACTTCTACTAATGCATTTGTAGTTCATTTCTTCTGTTCGGGTATCTAATGCCGAAGAAGCTATCATTTTCAAAATTCTTTTAATTGTGACTAAATCTTTCTTAGTGCCTAAATCTCTCTCCCATTTTGCCAAAAATGGCGGTATCTCCAATTTTTCTGAGGTCATCAAAATTTTATATATTTGAGATATTGTATTCCTTGCCGTTCCCCCATCACACAACCTCTCGAAGTCTGTCAGTTGTTCCCCCGATCTAATCGGATGGGGTAACGTGCTGATAAAATGGCTTAATTGGAGATAGCGCCATTTCTCTAATCCCCGTGGTTCCTTTCCGTGTGTGAACTGTTGAAGTGGTATAATATTTCCTTCTTTTATAACTTCTCTCAATTGTGATTTCCCCCAAAATGCTTCTTTTCCTTTAGTGCTCTCCATACCTGGAGTGAAAAAATTATTGTCTATAAGTGTAATCAGTGGTGAATTATATTCCCCATTTACTTTCTTGTATACCCCATCCCATATTCTAAAAACATTTCGTGTTATAACATGTGTGCTTTTATCTAAAGATCTACAGTGTGGGGGGTTCCAAATTATAATTCCTAATTGTGCGTTGCTAATATTTTCCTCTATTTTCACCCATTTTTTTGATTTGTTCTTCTTTGCCCATTCGGTCACCCTTGATAGAACTACTGCTTTGTAATAGGACTGTACGTCTGGAACTGTCAGACCTCCATCCCCTTTCTTTTGTTTCAGCGTCTGGAAGGAGACTCTGGGTCTTTTGTTTGCCCAAACGAATGTCATAATTATTTTTCTTAGCTTTCTCAAATAATATTGGGGGAGCGGAACTGGTAGCATCTGGAAATAATACATAATTTTGGGTAGAACTATCATTTTAATAACATTGATACGCCCTATCCAAGAGAGGGCCTTACCGGAGAGTCTCTTGCAATCTAGTCTGACAGCGTCAAGTAGAGGCATATAGTTAATAGAAAATATCTTTTGGGTTGAGTTGGATAATTTAATACCTAAATATTTTAGTTCCTTGGTCCATTTAAAACCAAATTCTTGTTTCAGCATATCTTCCTCCATCCTACTTATGTTAATGTTTAAAATTTCGGATTTTTTCATATTTATTTGAAAATTAGATACCTCACCGTACTTCCTCACTATTTTGACTAGGTTGGGCATAGTGGAGATCGGGTCCGTTACATAGAACAGCACATCGTCTGCAAACGCTGCGACTTTGTGCTCCTCCTCCCCCACTTGCACTCCTCTTATATTAGGGTCTCTTCGTATTGTTGCGAGAAGGGGTTCCATAGCTAAAACAAAAAGCAGCGGAGACAGGGGGCACCCCTGTCTCGTGCCGTTTTCCATCTCAAATGATTGAGATGTTGTCCCATTAATTTTTACTACAGCAGTTGGATAATGGTATAGAGTTTTGATTCTCCGAATCATTTTGGGTCCTAGTCCCATGGTCTCCAGGGTCTGAAACATGAACCCCCAGTCTACTCTGTCAAATGCCTTTTCGGCGTCAATTGACAGAAGTAGTCCTGGGGGCCCACTCTCCTTTATTTTCTCCACCAAGAGAAGAGTCCTGATTCCATTGTCCCTCCCCTCCCTGTTAGGGACAAAACCTACTTGGTCTGGATTCACTAAAATATTCATAGATTCCTTTAGTCTTTCTGCTAAAACTTTGGCGTATAGCTTTGTGTCATTGTTCAGCAAAGAGATTGGGCGGTAACTCGAACACAGTGATTTCTCCTTACCCTCTTTCAATATAATTGTGATAGATGCTTTTAATGCCTCTCTACTCATTTCAAAACTATCCCCTAGTCCATTCATGTAGGAGCAGAGCCTAGGAATTAATATCTCTTTGAATGTTTTGTAGTATGATATTGTTAGGCCGTCCGGGCCAGGGCTTTTCCCGGATGCCGTCGCTGCTAACGCTTTCCTTATTTCTTCTTCTGAGATTGGTTTTTCTAATATTTCTTTTTCTTCTTCCGAGATCTTAGGAAGCGCTGCCTTTTTTAGGAAATTATTATATCTTAAACTCCTATTTTCTAAAGAGGTGTCTTGTTTGGGTACTGAGTATAGGTCTTTATAGTAATTTTTAAAGGTCTCTGCTATCTTCCTGGTTGAATATTCCATATGCCCCTCTTTGGTCTGAATTTTTTCTATGAAATTCCTGTTTTTTTCCTTTTGTACCATATTGGCTAGCTGTTTACTGGGTTTATTACCCCATCTGAATCTCTCCCACACTGTTTTATTGAATGTCACCCTTGACTCCTGCTCCATCATGGTTTTTAATTCCGTTCTTTTGGCTATCATCTGCTGATGTATCTCTTGGGGTATATGGCCCGTTTGTTTTTTATGTTTTTGTTCTAGCTCCGTAAGGTCAGTTCTTAATTTTTGGATTTTGAGCTGTCTATCCTTTTTCTTCCTTGCCCCCATTTCAATCAGGACCCCCCTAATGTAGGCTTTGTGGGCCTCCCATAGTGGGGCTCCCGAGATTTCCCCTGTGTCGTTTACCTCGAAATAGTTCTCTAGTTCTCTTCTTATTCTACTGACATCTTCTTCCTCCTTTATCAACTCCTCATTTAACCTCCACTGGACTCTGTTATGCTGATTTTTACCCGTTGTCACTTCTATGGTCATGGGTGCGTGGTCTGAGTATGTTATATTTCCAATCCTAGTCTCCATTACCCTATCGATCCCCCTGTGCTCGATCAATCCCCAGTCAATCCGGGAGTATGACCCGTGCACAGGGGAGTAAAACGTGTAATCTCTTTTGGTTGGATGTTGAACCCTCCAGATATCCACCAATTGATAGCATGAGAGTTTTTGCTTTAACTCTTTTAAGTATTTACAATTTCTCCCCTGTGTTCGGGCCGTACTATCCAACTCAGGGTTTAAGCAGAAGTTGAAGTCCCCCATTACTATCAGATGTCCTCTCGTGAACTCCATTATTTTCCTCAGGATATTTGTCAAGTACTTTATCTGGTTCTTATTTGGGGCATAGATGTTGACTAATGTATATTCCACTTCATTTAGTCATTTCATATATTCCACTTTCATTTAGTCTGCCTCTTAGGCCCAGGTATCTACCTTCCGGGTCTATTAATCTTTCCTCCAGCTCGAACCTTATTTTCTTTGAAAAACCAATGGCTACTCCCCGTGCTCTATTGGTGATGGTATCTCCTTGGTACCAGACTGGGTATTCGTTTGAGGATAATCTGAGTCTCTTGCACACTTGGGCGGTAGGGGGCGTCGGCGGTAAAACAGCGCTATTTTTAGCGCTGTTTTACCGTGGTATTCGGCCGCTAGCGGTGCGGTTTTAACCCCCCGCTGGTGGCCGAAAAAGGGTTAAAACCCCTCGTACAACGCGGCTATAGCCGCGGTATAGCCGCGCTGTCCCATTGATTTCAATGGGCAGGAGCTGTTTAGGAGCGGCGAATACACCACTCCTTCACCGCTCCAAAGATGCGGCTCGCAGGAGATTTTTTCTTCTCCTGCCAGCGCACCGCTTCAGTGTGAAAGCCCTCGGGCTTTCATAGTGAACAAACAGCGGAGGCTGTTTAGGGGCGGTTTGCAGGCGGTATTTTTAGCGCAATAACGCTTGCAAACCGCCCCAGTGTGAAAGGGGCCTAGGAGGATTTTGCTCGCTATATAATACAATTTTATATATATATATATATATATATATATATATATATATATATATATATATATATATATATATATATATATATATATATACTGTCTGTTTCAGTTTTCAGCCAATTGCATCCTGAATTTTTGGTTTCGCTCCACTCATTCTTTTTTTTTTGTATAATATATGAGCATGAATATATCACAAGTATTTATAAACACTCCCACATACAGGTTTATTCTCTAGATCTGTGTTTCTCAACCTTTTTTCAGTCAAGGCACCCTTTAAAATTTATGGACAATCTCGAGGCACCCTCCAAAAATGTAGACAGTCTTGAGATGCCCCGTTCTAAAATGTAAAAACGATTCTAATATTTTTACATAATGCAGCAACATTCACACATATAGAAACCAAACATTAGAGGTGATTTATTCTTCCAAAGCAAATAAACTTGTGCAAATTGGTACTGACTAGTATTCCAATATTTCTCTTCTCCCTCACTCAGCTAATGTGACCCTCAACACTGATGGAAAGAAGCAGGGGAGGGTAGAACAAGGATGCAATGCAGGCGACTGACATCCTCTTTATCAACTGATGATGTCATTGGTTGTTAGAACGCCGGCAGCAACAAGGTTGTAATGGTGCGCAATGAAAACCTGTAGCTTTGTGTAACTAAAAGGCATGGCTTCATCCACAGCCGGCTTGCCTACAAATTGCCAAAACATTGTATACATTTTGCCAAGGCACCCCAGGATGAAAAGGGTCGCTCCTAGATTACTTGAGAACTAAAAAAAAAAAAAAAATCTGATCTGGGGTAAAAGCAATGTCCCAGTTTTCCAAGATGTATTGTTTTATAGAACTGAAAACTAGAGGAGCATAATATATAATCCGGTGTGATGATCTGTATACCACAGTTGCATGATAAACTGCACAGTTTTTCCATTGATGAGAGTTTAGGTAGAAGAGTTCCACTGCAGCCTGTATACACGCCTACATGTGTGATGTCAATATCATGTGACCTGGCTAGCTCTGAGAACACGTAAATGTTCTCTCCAGCATAAAAGACACAACTGAGCATGTGCAGGTCGGCTGGCCTTCCCCAGATAGACAGTGCAGGAGGGGGGAGGATCTATGCATACAGGATAAAGCAGCCTTTTTTACACAATGCACAGGATTAACCCCTTAAGTTCCATAGTGAGTATAACAGGCATGCTATATATACAGACTGATTTTACTGTTGTGGGTTTAGTAACACTTTAAGTTTAGCCTAAAGTTGTTGTAAAATTCTGACATGAAAATTGAACAAAGCATATCCTTCTATGGTGTGTACTTGCCTCAGTCCAAAGCACTGAGTCTGATTTCTCCCGCTGTCTTGTTCCTCTGCTGCTGCAGCTGCTCTATCTTCACCTACAGCAGTTGTGCCAGGCTGTCTAGGGCAGGCCATACAGGAGTCTGTTTTTTTGTTTGTTTTTTTTGTTCAACCGGTGAATGTGTAGGTGGGGGAATCCTTCCCACTGAGCTATGGTATTCTAACAGCAGGTAGACATCCCCACCATCAGAATACACTACTATAGCCTGAAGTGCTGGTCAAGCAAGAAAAACCTGACCGGGTGGTTGTACAGAAGTTGATCTCCCAATCAACTTCTGTACCAACCTCCCTGCCCATACATGGATCGAAATTCATCTGGTCCCTGCTAAACCGGCCAAATTTGGCTTAAATATGACTATGCAGCCCAGTAGGGCATTCTTGGTGCACTCACCAATCAGCACACAGTAAACGGCATTCATTAACCGAACTTTTCTGACATGGTCCCTCCTGTTCTCTACAAGAAATCGGTGGCAGGGAAATCGTGATTATGGGTGTGGCTGTTACTCAGCTCTGCCAGTATAGAGCACTGGAGTGTGGGGCCAGAAAATGTCAGTTTAAAAACCGCTTCAGCCCCGAAAGATTTTACCCCCTTCTACACCAGAGCATTTTTTGCGATTCGGCACTGCGTCGCTTTAACTGACAGTTGTGCGGTCTTGCGACGTTGCACCCAAACAAAATTGACGTCCTTTTTTCCCCACAAATAGAGCTTTTTTTTGGTGGTATTTGATCACCTCTGTGTTTTTTTATTTTTTGCGCTATAAACAAAAAAAGAGCAACAATTTTGAAAAAAACGCAATTTTTTACTTTTTGCTATAATTCTCCCCCAAAGATATATAAAAAAAACGTTTTTTTCTCAGTTTAGGCCGATATGTATTCTTCTACATATTTTTGGTAAAAAAAAAATCGCAATAAGCGTATGTTGATTTGGTTGGCGCAAAAGTTATAGCGTCCTCAAAATAGGGAATAGTTTCATGGCATTTTTAGTAGTATTTTTTTATCTTTACTAGTAATGGCGGCGATCTGCGATTTTTTTTATTTTTTTTTAAATCGGGACTACGACATTTTGGCGGACACATCGGACACTTTTGACACTATTTTTGGGACCATTGTCCCAAAGGGATACAGTGATCTGTGCTATAAAAATGCATTGATTACTGTAAAAATGTCACTGGCAGGGAAGGGGTTAACATTAGGGGGCGATCAAGGGGTTAACTGTGTTCCCTAGTGTGTGTTCTAACTGAAGGGGACTGTGTAGGAGAGATGACAGATCGCTGTTCATGCTCTGTATGAATAGACGAGCAGTCTCTTCTCCCCTCAGAGAACCGGAAACTGTGTGTTTACACACACAGATCCTGGTTCTCGGTGTGTCAGCAGCGATCGCGGGAGCCCGGCGGTGATCGTGACCGCCAAACACTCGCATCAGCTCTGGGGGCGGGCAGCAGGCGCGCGCCCCTAGTGGCCACAGGGCGTAGCGACGTAACATAACGTCGTTTCGCCCAGCCCTGCTATTCTGCCGCAGTAAAACTGCCGTGGCTGGTCGGCATGTGGTTAAGGAAAGGTGTTTTTTTTTAGGACATTTTGCAGGAAAATCTATTTCAAATCATAATGTGGGGGGTAAAGAGTTAAAAGACATAATACGTTGGGTTTTGGAGTGCAAATATTACACAGACTTTACCAATTTTCCAGGACATACTTAAAAAAAATAAATAAATAAAGTTCAGTATGTTGCTATTTGTCACGAGAAGCCAAGTAAAATGTGTTTTGTTTGATCTGAACATTTTAGCTGGAATTATTGGAAGTTCGTCGAATGCAAGAGGAAGAGGAAAGGAAGCGTAAGCCTCCCACGCCTGAATTGAGCCCAAAACTGTCAGAAGAAGAATCGCCACAGCAATGGTAAGAGATTTGCGCTTTTGCTGAATACTTGGAACTCTCGGCACTCTCTCTATCTAGATATCTGATGTGTCTTTATTTTATTTTTTTTTCTTTGAAGGGATGGAAAAGAAGAACAGATTTCTCAGAATGGATTACCATCTGACCAAGATTCTCCACGGGTTAGTTACCGATCACAAACCTACCAAAACTACAAAAACTTTAATAGCCGGAGAGCAGCCAATGACCGGCAGTGGTCTGGACTGTGAGCCTATCAACCACACGTATCTGGTGCTCGTCGCACTAAAACTGATTGAAACGTGATGTTTAATAATGTTTATTAATCTAGATATCGTGTTTATCGGACTTTACTAATGGCAGGTACTATTTTTGTAATTTGATGCATTTGCTAGGTATGCGCAGGAATTTTTTTTTTTTTTTTTTATCCTTCGCAGATGATAGATGGCTACAACCAGGGATTTCATAGGAACTATAGATTTTAAAGTCACATTTATGGTACGGACAGGTTTTACTATAGATCAGCCCCTGTTTGTATGTAAAATCTGGTGGCGAGTGTACAAGTTGTGCGATTTTTGTATTGTTTTCAGGAGCTCCCGAACGATTGCTGCTCTACATGAAAGTGCAAGTGTGATTATCACATATTGTTAGCCAACCATGTTCCTTTTGCTGGCCATACATGTATTAAACGATCGATTCTAGGAAAAAGCCAAATCTTTAAAAAAAAAAAAGTCATGGCTCAATCAGACATTTTCTTGTAATGTCTGGGTGGAAAGTCTAACCAGTTGAAATAAATGTTCTCTTTGCTTTTTTTTTTTAAAAGAGATTATTTCCTGGAATTGAAGAGTGTTTGAAACAATCTAATCTTTGATCTCATCATATGTCTGTGGATGGCCAGCATTAGTTAGAACATGTATACTTTGAAAAAGGGAATATTCTGGAAACAAAATGTATGCTGCAGATTCATGTCCTCTATTGAGTTTTCCAGCTACGGAGCTGGATTAACATTTAATCAAACAGGGCAAAGGGTTTCTAGTTACCAACCAGCCGGCTGTCATTAGCTTTTAGTGTAAGAAAGGTAGAAATAGCCACAAACCTTCAGAATTGTAAAAAAAAGATTGCGAACGCGTGTAATCAAACCAATAGGAGTGCCAAACACATTAAGAGTCTAAAGTCTTTTAGTAATTCAACCGGTGACAATAAGAAGAGCAAAACACAGCCGATGTGCTTCAGGGACCAAAAATCCCTTTATCAGAGCTTAAAGTGGTCATAAAGGAAGAAGGTTTTTTATCTTAATGCATTATATGCAGGTAAGTATTGGGGGTCTGTTGCATGAAGGTAAAAAACCTTCAGCCTTTACAACCACTTTTAAATGCTTGTTAAGGCTGAAGGTTTTTTATTATCTTAATGCATTCTATGCATTAGGATAAAAAGCCTTCTGTGTGCAGCAGCCCCCCTAATACTTACCTGAGCCCCATCTCCATCCAGTAATGTTGCAGAAGAGCCTCGGCTGTCTGGGGACTCGCACTCCATATTGGCTGAGACAGCAGGTGGAGCCAAAGTGGAGTGGAGTCAAAGATCAAAGTCAGTGAGCCAATGAAAAGAGAGAGGGGGCAGGGCCGAGCTGCGGCTTTGTGTCTGAATAGACACACAGAGCAGCGGCTTGGCTTGGGTGCCCCCATAGCAAGCTGCTTGCTGTGGGGGCGCTCGGCAGGAGGGAGGGGCCAGGAGCACTGACGAGGGACCCGAGAAGAGGAGGATCTGGGCTGCTCTGTGCAAAACCACTACAATAGAGCAGGTAAGTATAACATGTTTGTTATTTTTATACAAAAAAAAAAAAAAGAACCACCAATGATTACCTATACCAGTGTCAGTGGCAAAGTAACGAAGAATCATCATCTTCATTACTTTTATAGACCTGCCTGTTCAGAGCATTTTTGAGTCCACTAAACACCTTGATCCTTTAAGCCCTGATAAAGGGAGATTTTCTGGCCCCCCGGAAACGCATTGGCTGCCTTTTTGCTGTCTTATTGTCACTAGTTGAGTTATTAAAAGGCTTTGGACTCACAAGAATATAGTCTGGCGCTCTTATCAATTAAAAATAGTCAGATTCACGAATGGCAATTTTTGATCTGATTCGTACAAACGCATTTGGGAAAAGTTAGGCTTTACGTCCTTAGCAGTGAATCAGAATCATATCTTCCATTCTCTGGAAGTATAGGTTCTAGTAGCTATGAGAAACAGCTCCATCATTTTTATAAATATCACCCTTAATTTTATTATTGCCCCAGTAGCATAACTTAGATTATAACATTTAATTTAACTAAAAATATATATATTTATACATTTATTATCTGACTGAGTTTATGAAGTAGTTTATACCTCCAAGCCATATAATGAAGTGGCCCAATATACATAGTCCCAAGTAAGTTTTACTATGCTTGCACAATCAACAACATGGAGTATATTTGTTTACTGTTAACCGTATAATTTAATATAATGTTACGTTTAAGTTAATGTTACAAGCTTTTATAGCATTTAAATATATACAATTCCACGATCTTTAAAAAAAATGTAACTAACAAGTGAAATTGTAGGAAGGCTTTTATCCATTTGCTTCACTGACCGTTGTGCACATTTAGATGTTCTATTGCAGTCTTCCTCAAGCTTTTTAACCTAGAGGGACCCTTGAAATAATTCCAGTCTTAGGGACACCCTTCTAAAAATAATTGGATCTACAGGTCCTAGTACATAGCGTAATCATAATTTTTGAAGAAAATACGATGATGACAAAAAAAAGGTAGACTGAATATTGTATTGCCCCCCTCACATTATTGGCCAGTGGAGAAGATCCCCCCCTTTAGTAGAAGTGTGCCCTCTATATTGATGGTCAGTGCAGAAAGGTCCCCCTTCCATTGAGGTTCAGCAGAGAAGGGTCTCTTACATTTATGTCCAGTAAGATTGGAGACCACTTATGGTTGGATTCTACAGTTGGGGGTAGAATGGCCTTTAGTGGTTAGACAAGGAACCCCGAACAACTCTTGGGGGGAACCCTGGGTTGATAGAGGCTAAACTATTGAGTGCCTTCTGCAATGCTTGAGAACAGAAGAGGAAAGGGTAATGTGTGTTTTGTTCCATAGATGACACTGTTGAGTAGTGTTGGTTTGTATTCTGATGATGTCCAAACAGGAGAACCTGTACATGAGATTGTACCTGAAGAGCAGCAGTTCCCTCAATTGGTAAACATATGTAACATTTGTGTCCTAATCCCTATAAACGGACCCGGATCAATCTAAAGGAAAATTTATTTTTTGAGAACGCCCCTTAAAGCAGGGGTAGGCAACCTGGGGCCCTCCAGCTGTTGAAGAACTACAAGTACCATCATGCCTCTGGGAGTAATTGTAACTGCCAGCCTTGCAATGCCTCATGGGAAATGTAGTTCCACAACAGCTGGAGGGCCCCAGGTTGCCTACCCCCCTGCCTCAAAGGAATTCTCACCATTAGATCCTAAATCACTAGTATTTGAGCACGTTGATAATTCCAACAATTGATTTTTAAATTGATCATTTCATTTATTTAATTTTTTTATTTCATTTGATTCATTTCAGTCATGTGTACGTTATCATTTGTTATTGCCATATCTGTCAATTTGTTTATTGGCCTTTCTCAACTGTTTTAAACCCAGGGTACCCCTTAACGTGATTTTCGGTTCTCAAGGAAACCCTTCTAAAAAAAATGTCTTAAGGTCACATAGTACATAGCCATGATCATTAAGTTATAGATATAATTATTAAACTAAGCTAATGACAAAAAAGGCAGACTGTGAAAATTGCAATGCCCCCTCGCATTAGTGGTCAATGGAAATCCCTCACCCCCCCATTACGTTGTTGGTCAGTAGACATGTGCCCTCTATATTGATGGTCCGTAGACATGTGCCCTCTATATTGATGGTCCGTAGACATGTGCCCTCTATATTGATGGTCCGTAGACATGTGCCCTCTATATTGATGGTCCGTAGACATGTGCCCTCTATATTGATGGTCCGTAGACATGTGCCCTCTATATTGATGGTCCGTAGACATGTGCCCTCTATATCGATGGTCCGTAGACATGTGCCCTCTATATCGATGGTCAATAAAGAAAGTTCCCTCTTCCATTGGTGTTCAGCAGAGAAGGTTCTTTACTGTAAGAGTGGCAAGGATGTGGAATTCCCTTCCACAGGCTGTGGTTTCAGCGGGAAACATCAATAGTTTCAAGAAACTATTAGATAAGCACCTGAACGATCACAACATACAGGGATAAGCAATGTAATACTGACATAAAATCACACAGACAGGTTGGACTTGTCTTTTTTTTTTTTTTTTTTTCAACCTCACCTACTATGTAGTGGCCTCTTACATTTATAGCCAGTGAGACAGGGGGTCCACCTTTACTGGTAGACAGTTGGAGGAAGAATGGCCTTCACATTAGTCAGATAATTCGCTAGCGACCTCTGGAGGAACCCTATGGTTCCACCGAGCCCTGGTTGAGAAAGGCTGATCTGTTGAATGCCTTCTGCATTGCTGGAGAACAGAAGAGGAAAGGGTAATGTGTGTTTTGTTCCATAGATGACACAGTTGAGTAGTGTTGGTTTGTATTCTGATGGTGTCCAAACAGGAGAACCTGTACATGAGATTGTCCCTGAAAAGCCGCAGTCCACGCAGTTGGTAAACGTATGTAACTTTTGTGTCCGAATCCCTATGAACACAGCAGGATCAATTTTAAGGGAAATTAATTTTGAAAACACCCCTAAAGGAATTCTCACCATCAGATTTTAAATCTATCTATTGGACACTTCGATGATTCCAGCAACTGATTTGACCTTGATCATTTCATTAATTTAATTTTTTATTTGATTCTTTTCATTCTTGTTTACATCATCATTTGTTAATGCCATGATTCTGTATTCTATATATAGGTTCATTTTGGCCTGTCTCAAACGTTTTACCCCTCAGGGAAGCCCTCTTAAAATGAATTCATTTTTCAGCGGATAGAATGCCCACCATTAAAGTGTTAGTCACAATGCCACCAGACAGAAAAAAATATCATTGGTGTTTTGCCGATGGCTCTGCAAAGGGGCGCTAGACTCACAACTACTGTATGTAGCCACCCTCAGAGGGAACCTTAATTGGCCACAGCTGAAGGAACTCTTAGCAACCTTTGGAGGAACCCTGGTTGAGAATGACTAGTTTACCTGTTGCTGCCAGCCCGAGAAGGCTGTCATACCATACAGAATTGGAACTACTCTTTTTGCTAATATCATGCAGGGCCAAGACTTGCTTAAAAATAGTATATTTAGAGTGGGTTTGTAGAGCAATATTTTAAATTCAATAGAATATTGGCTGCTGGCCAATCCTAGACTTACTGAGGTGTCACCAATGTAACTGCTCTTTTCATTTTGGTATTATGGCAAAACTGTCTGATCATTAGGACCAACTGATGTTTTCTTGATCAGCCTCCTTGTAGAGTCCTTCAGCTTGAGATGTATAGCTCCATTGAAGGAGAAGCAGTTTGAAGGAGAAGTAGTTTGAGTTTATTTGATGTGATGTGCCCTGACCTGTATCAGCTGATCTGGGATCAATTTCCAGTATCCCGGAGTGGTTTGTTCATCCCTGGCTTGATGGGTTAGTTCAGGGGTCTTAAAACTTTCTAAACAAAGGGCCAGTTTACTGTCCTTCAAACTTGAGGGGGGCCAGACTGTGCCCAGTGGGAGTAAACCATGGCCCATCCTTGGTATTAGGGGTGGGGGGGGCAGGATGCCCCATCGTTGGTATCAATGGGAGGAATAGTGCCTCATCGTTGGTATCAATGGGAGGAATCGTGCCCCATCATTGGTATCAATGGGAGGAATCGTGCCCCCTCATTGGTATCAGTGGGAAGAATAGTGCCCCATGGTTGGTGTCAGTGGGAGGAATTGGTGCCCCATTGCCTGTGTTAGTGGCAGGAACTATGCCCCACTGTTGCGGACAGTTGTGGGAATAATGCCCCAAGGGCCAAAAAAAAAGCAGGCAAAGGACCGCAGTTTGGAAACCACTGGGTTAGTGCATAGCACTGTAATTTGAGCAATGTTCTTATTATACAGGATTTTTATAGCATAAATCATTTGCAAAGCACTTTACAATATAAAGGGAGGCAGTGTCGTTACAATATAGTTCAAGACAAGAGGGTTCAGAGGACCCTGTTAGTTAGAGCTTACAATCTAAGTGAAGGGCAAGTGATGCAAAAAGTAATAACTGTGTGTGGATGAGTTGATGGCGAAAGAAAAAGTTCTAGATCTCATTTATGAAGTTTTGAAGGAAATACTGTACTTGTTACCATAGTGTATTTTTTTTAAAATGTTCTCCCATAGTAAGATATGGTTGGACAGGCAACATGGCCAGTTTTCTCTTTCGGAATATGTTCAATTTGGCCTGGTTGTGTTTGGGAGTGCATGTAATTTAAAAAAGAAAAAATGATGTTTGGAAAGAATGAATTAGATTTTTATGGCTTGTACTCCTCTTCATGGTTCTGTTCATGTAAATTTCAATTATGTTACATTTTATCCCACATTTCTTCATCTAATTTATATTTTTCATTTCTTTCCTAATGGTCATCATCAGGATCAAAGTCCTATAACAAATGTATTCTATCAGTTTTTTTTTCTCATTTTCACAGCGCATGTCAGTTTCCTTCTGTCAGGAAAGCATTACTTAGCGGCTTATTTATGTTTTTCAGCGCTTCCCAAAATTGGGTCTCTGTGCCTTTTTTTGTCAAATTCTTTAGAATAAAATGGATTGACTCTACCTAAGAGATATCATATAATTTATAAGAATATATGTTATGTAAATTGCACCTGTGGCCTGAATATAACATTAGGTAGCCGTTTTGTGTGGCAGACCAATATGAGAATATGGCCCCTGGGGCTACTAGAGATTGGGGGCCTGGGATGGGGAAAAAGCAGAACTGGGTTTGTCCACATTCAGATCATAGATAGATAGATATATATATATATATATATATTGTGTATATATATATCTATGTGTGTATATATATATATAGAGAGAGAGAGAGAGAGAGAGAGAGAGAGAAAATATATAGATATATATCGATAGAGATAGATATCTATATCGATATATATATATATATATAAAAAATATACAGTATGTGGCTCCAGTATGATCGCTGGTTCCTAAAGCTGGCCATACACCAGTAACATTTCTATTTTAAAATTATTTCTGGAACATCCTTTTATTTTCTTAGGGCTCATTTATACGAATGTAAAACCTCGCAGTTGAGCCACGCTTTTCTGGAAAACACCCCCCTACCACTCCCCCGAGGTTGGGCAGCGGACAGGAATTTACACATGCCGTGGCGGGGCGCAGTTCTTTGTTACGTGGCCATGGCAGAAGGTTTTACACCCCTGTCACCTGCTGAGCGGGACCTATTCAATTGAATAGGGCCACTATGTAAACAAAGCAGCTGGCGAGGAGACGCTACAACGCCTTTTTTCACGACCTATCAAATGCTTTTTGAAGAGCGATCCGAACATATCGGAGCACATGTGATTGAGCCCTATTAGTTAATAGAATCAAAACAACAACTGTAGTGGAGAAGAAAATTATTGGCGATAAACGGAAATTTTTCTCAAATATTAAAATTTATTTTATTTATTACAGGTACTTTTATAGCACCGATAATTTACACCCTGCTTTACATATATATCGTACATTCACACTTGTGGCTGGGGGACCATGGAAACCTGTGGTTGAGCCTCCTTTTTACTGCTACACCTTAAAGAGGAGTTCCAGTCTGCAAAAAAAAAAAATTAAGTCTGCAGCTACAAATATTGTAGCTGCTGACTTTTGATATAAGGACACTTACCTGTCCAGGGATCCCCCTGCTGTCGGCACTCCAAGTCGATTCATCGATTGGCTTTTGGCGCAGGCGACGGCATCTGTAGTAAGGGAAACAGCACAGCTTCACAGCCGGTTTCCTATTGCGCATGCGTGAGTCACGCTGCGCTTTCTGCATGGTCCTGTTGTCTTCTGGGAACCTGTGTGTGTGTCCCAGAAGGCAGGGGGAGGGAGGAGGGGCCATAAATCTCATAGATCGCAGAGCGGCAATCCTATCCAGAAGTGGGAGCGGGTACCTGTCAAAACCAGATACCCGCTCCCCCCTCCACCCAAAAATTTCCAAATTCTGCTGGTTTATAGCCGGTGTAGTGAACAGGCCGTTCTTTCCTCAGCCCACAAAACGGCTGCCATGATGTGTAGATTTTGGGTGGAGATTTACTAAAACTGGAGCACTCAGAATCTGGAGCAGCTGTACGTGGTAGCCAATCAATCCGCTTCTAACTTCAACTTTTTTTATTTAAGCTTTGACAATAAAACCTGAAAGCTGATTGGTTTCTGTGCAGAGCTGCACCAGATTTTGCACTCTCCAGTTTTAGTAAATGTCCTCCATTATGTCAATAATGCCTTAATATAAATAGATTTTTATTTTCTGAAATAGATGTTTATTTAAATATTCTTTATTTGTTTGATTTTTACATTTCAACATGTGTTTTGCCAGAAAAAAAAAATATATAAAAGTACAAAAATCTCTATAAGTAATGGGTGCAGAGACTCCATTGGTTGTAGTAGAGCTATGCACCTATATGGCACATGTTGAAGCCTTGCCAGCAGCCATCATACTGCATGTCACCTCTGATAATACATAGCACCATGACAGCTCATGTGATCAGATGCAACTAACCTCCATCTATGAATGAAATCATCATTGTGTGTTTTACACCCTTAAAAGTTTGTTTCGCTGTTTGTGCTTTATTTTTGTTTGCATGCTTCAAGCATGTCCGATTAAAGTTTATTTGCTTGTTCATTTTTAAATGTTTAGTGCGTTTGTGTATTAATTGTTATCATGTGAGCTTACTTTTTTTCATTTGTGCTGTTTTTGTTAACGTTGCTTGAAAAGACCATTTCTAAAAAAAAAAAAAAAGGGGGGGGGTTTATCCGTCTTAATGAACTGTCTGTGTTGCTCACAACAGATAATTGGTCTCCCATTCGTTCTTAAACCTACACTGGGAAATGCTATGACCCAGCAAAGTCCAATATACATAATGATAGTAGAAAAAACTACAGCTGTTTTAAAGTTTATAGCTATTTTTTTATTAAGTTTTTGGATGGAGTGGGGAAGGATAAGAACCCTTGTCCAGTTCTACTAATATTGCCCTAATGGGAGCACTCAGGGCTTACGGTTGTGGGATGGTCCCACAATTCAGCAAAGTAGAAAAACAGGCATTTGGGAGCAGGTCTACCACCCCCTGAAAATCAATCCTCCGTGGATCGCTTTTCAGGGTCGGTAAGCACTTTTCCTGTGTGAAAGAGATCTCAAGCTAACCATGGAATAATAGATTTCTTTTGTTCAGCCCAAGAAATCTAACAGATTCCTCCATCAGCACAAAAGGTATAGGCAGACAAATCTCCCCTGTCGGGTTATTATATTTCGTCCACTGCTAGCGCCAGCTGTCAGAATACCTGAATCTGATTGGCCGTTCGGTCATCAATTTTTTTCGGTCTGGCTGCTTTGTCAAAATTCAATTGAGTAATCGACTTTTGGCGAGCCTGCAGGGCCATCCACGGTTAGAATTGCAGCTTGTTCCTCTGATTCCAGCTACAGTGGAACCTTGGATTATGAGCATCATCCGTTCCAGGAGAATGCTTGTAATCCAAACCACTCGCATATCAAAGTGAATTTCCCCATAGAAGTCAATGGAACATATAAGTCAATTGAAACGAAGATGATTAGTTCTGCATTGACTTCTATTGCATGCAATAGAGGGGGGGCGTCTGAAAGCTTTGGAAATACTTGGGGACAGCTCGGCTGAACTCGGAAACCCTCAGAAAGGCTCGGAAACACTCGGGAACTGAGTATTTCTGAGTGATTCAGAGTATTTCCGAACGGCTCCAAACCTTTCCAAGTGTCACCGGCGCCCCCGCACCTCTGGCCAAATGCGGTACTGCACACCCCATTAGCTGCTCATTTTGCGAGACAACACTCACAACCCGAGTCAGATTTTTTTTCATAAAGTTGCTCGCTTTTCAAAACGCTCGTTAACCGCGTTACTCGTTAACCAAGGTTTCACTGTATAGAGATAGGTCTACTATTTCTGTTTTGGTGACGTGTTTTGATTTTTTTTCCTTCTTTTTAACCCATAAGTAAGGGGAACTCCCCCCTCACAGCAACACAGACAGAAATAAAATTGCTGTTTTTAAGTTAAGTAGGGGGAATGTTAGATCCTCCGTCAAATTTATATTGTTGTGAGTTTCCCTGCTGCAGATTTTCTCTTACTTCCTGTCTGGTTAAAAAAGTGTCAGCAGGACTGGAAGTGAGAGAGAGACCCGAATAGCTGACAGCAGTTCTAATCTCCACTCCATCCCAAACTAGGAAAAAAAAAGCTTTGGCTATAGATAGTTTTGTGTAATTCCACACAAGATTCAGTGATACAACATCCACACATTTAATGACATGCAGTGCCTTTTTCACTACATCATCTTCTAGAACAGCACATGAGAGACAGGCTCTTCCTCCGACATAAACAGGAAACGCATCACCAAAACACACTGTAAAAGGGAAGTCCTTTTGCCGAACTGGTCGGTAAAGTGTCATTCTCAAGGGCGATGATGTATAGCAGGAACGGGCCATGTTTTTCTGGCATCGCAACGTCTGGGTGCTGCGTCTCAAAGTGACAGGCATGACAGTAAGCAGCCCTAAAAGCAGACATTGTGCGTTCGGGAGCCCGCTCACCTGCACGTCTGCCATCAGGGCCACCAGCTGTGTCCATGCAGGTGCTGTGTCCTAATAAACTTCAGCGAGCCTGCTCATGCTATATGGGCATCATCGCCCATGTGATCAGGGCCTTATTGTGTTTCCTCCGCCTGGAGGAGATGCATCGCTTGTAACCTGGTGGTATGAGCCTCAGTTCAGGATTCTTCTGTAGTCCTTCATCCCCTTCTTTAAGTCCTAACTCCTGAAACTCCTTCATCTTGCCCCATACCCCCTCCCCCCACTTCCCTCCCAGTCCCTTCCTCCTTATGGGCATAAAGAGGCCTGGGACCCACTCCTTTTTCAGTGCGTGTGGAAGGTTAGTACTGGGTAAGGGAGTTTTTTTGCAGGTTAGGTTTTTTGTGGCATTTCTTTTTATACCCAATTAGCTCACAGACTGGGAGTTGGGTATAGGCCCAGAATCTGCACACACTCGGGGCCCCTCGGTAAGCCATTGTGCTGCTGTGTCAGCGGTTGTGTTGGACACCCAGGTAGGGCATGTCCACATCTGTCTGTACCTAGTGCAATAGAGGTTTGGATCAGACCATTGGCTGATCTGAATGACCATAATTGGCTGTCGTGAAAATATTAGCCAGTGGGGAACAGGCTTTAGACCTCAAAAGGGTTCTGAGAATAATAGGTCCAGCGTTTGTCTTCTGGCTGAGAGCAAACTGAACCTCTTTGTTTTATAGTTATGAGGCTAATTTTAACCTTGACTCTACAATATGGATGAGTTGCTATAAGGGATTGCCACTTTTTTTTTTTAAAGTTACGTTCACGGCACGGCCTTGGAAGGTACTGGAACATAGGCCATTCCTTCAGAGCGCATGCTCCAGTGATGTCACTGGAGCATGCGCTAGAAATGTCTCCTAAAGTCTTAAACTGTACAGGTTTAGGAGATATTTTCAATACCTATAGGTAAGCCTTATTTGCAGAGGAAGTTTACTTCCTCTATAAAGGTTAACTGTTCAATTACCTGCTGCCTGGTAGTACTCCCGCTGGGGCACGTTTAAAGCTGATTGTGGTGACCATGGTGAGGGCCTTATTAGCAGGATTTAGGGTCTTCTTTCACTAGGGAATGGCTATGTGAGACTATATGCAGGTATCCTTGCTATATACCTGTACAGCAGCAGAGGTCTGTTTTACAGGATCTGCAGCGGTAATCGTTGTGCTTTTCATATTATACATTTGATGTTCTACTAGTTCTGCATGTGACACCCATGGTTACTCTCTTGCCAGGACCCTGTGATATATTCTTCCCATTGGTGTATGTAGGTTCTACTTACCTGTGCCTGTAGCCTTCAGGGGTGCTCCAGTCCATGGCTGTATGTTCTACCTGAGCCAAATAGTGGGCCCAGTAGATTTCTTAACTATCCTTTTACATTATTATACAGGCTAAGGGGTTTATTTACTATAACTGGGGAGTGCAAAATCTGATGAAGCTGTGCATGGTAGCCAATCGGCTTCTAACGTCAGCTTGTTCAATTTAAGCTTTTGTTTAAAAAAAAAAAATGGAAGCAAAATGGTTTCTATGTAGAGCTGCACTTGATTTTGCACACTCCAGTTTTAGTGAATCAACCAGTATAGGGGCTTGTGTGTATCCTTAGCTGGTCAAGGCCTGGAGGCCAATATGTGTAGGTCTCCTGCCTTTAGTTTTTATATCCCTCTCTTGAGTGGATCTTCTACCTGGGGCCATCTGTAATATTCATGGTCTGCCCTTTGGGAAGAGAGCTTTCCAGCTTTTTTTTTTCCCCTTTCCTAATCTAGTAAGTTCTCTGTTATCCTCGGATGTGCTGACCTTGAAGACCATTTGGGAAATCCAGAGTTAGATATG
Source organism: Lithobates clamitans (assembly GCA_037952925.1). Lineage (NCBI taxonomy): Eukaryota > Metazoa > Chordata > Amphibia > Anura > Ranidae > Lithobates > Lithobates clamitans. The sequence goes on along the minus strand of JBBGZY010000481.1, from coordinate 383,358 downwards.
CTGGTAACTCTTTATTTCCAGGAGTCTTCCTTGACAGCAGGATTCCCACCCTTGTGTTTTCTTTTTTTTTCTTTTTGCTGTAGCTGCTTTGCTTCAAATTAGGTCCTTCGGTTCTCTTTTATAACTGACCAGTTTGGCAGAGGGACTTCCTTAAAAGTGTGTTTTGGTGATGCTTTTTCTGTTGCTGGAGGAACCTATCTCTCTCTCATGTGCATTTCCTGGAAGACTCCTGAAAATAGAATTGCTGCTAAATATTACTCGAATCAGCTTATTTCCACATCTCAAGTGGAAGATCAGTTGTGTGTTGTCACTGAATGTAACCGGGATATTGAATATTATCTCTCGGCAATTGTACTAATTGTACTTTATAGGGAAAGATTATTTGTGATTGGTGCTGGGCACACGGCTAGTGCCATAGTACATGATGAGCCACTTTTGTAATTTGTTCAGCAAATCAGGATATTGGAACACAAGTCAGAGATGCTCTTTGGAGTATAACAATGTATTTAGTTGCCTCAGACTTTTCTCAGAGTAAAGGTAAACAGGAGATTGTTAAAGTTAGGATCCAGATAAAATCCAAAATGTTAGGCCCCGGGGAGCTTTTTTTCATAATGTGCAAATATGCACAGAATATTTACACATTATGGTACACTTACAAAGGAAAGCGATCTTCACCAGTGTTATGTCCATGTTCCCCTCCATTGCCTGTGCTTCCATTTTCACCCATGCTTCTTCCAGGTTCATAGTGTTTGGACATCTTGATTGACCGGGATGAGGTAACACCGCACACAGGCGCGCTACTGCTGACCTCTTCTTAAAATGCTGATTGCCTAGCTATCGCTGAGTCAGGAACTAGTTTGCAGTTAAGAAGTTGTAATTTCACTGAGATTTGCTGCATGCTTGCTCCAGCAAAATAGATACTATTGCAGCCTAAATACGGGTCTCCTTAAAAAATATAGCACATAGTTAAGCTCTAACATCACCTCCAACTTATTGGTACTCGTGCATTTTTTTTTTTATTTTATTCTTTAGCTTTATTGCTTCAATGATTGCTAGATCTCTGTTCCTCACAGTGTGCCCATATAGTTGATTAATTTATATGATGGGAGGAATCAGGAATTTACAAGTCATCCATTTAGCTTTAGAGACTCCTTTTGGTTTGTCTTCTGGTCATAATGGACATGTGTGTGTATTAGGATGCAAAACTAAATGCAATAAAACACTTTTTTTTTTTTTCGTTTAGAAAATATTGCATCTGTCCCAGATAGACCATAAATTAGAAAACTTCTTCACAAATCTATTACAAAATATGTGTAAGCAGTCAGTAGTTAGAATCAGTGTAGGTAGTGAAGTCCAATATAGGATTATCAAAGATAGTCATCTCAAACGTGTTTGTAATTTCACTCATTTCTAATAAAAAAGAAGACCTTCCATGGCAAGTGGAATATCTGCTTTTTTGCCAGCCCCCTGCCCACTTCAACACAAATGGCTTTAAATACTTGCCCCGGCCTCAAATTGTTCCAGAAGGCATGGGTTCTGGCACAGCTAGAAGCTCGAAATCCCATGAGAATACACTTTAGCTGAAAGATATCGTGACATTGCCTGTACCTTCTCAAAGTGTTGGAGGCCAGGGTCAAGGTAAATAATATTTTTTTGTCGGGGGGGGGGGGGGGGGCGTGAATAGCTGGTTTACAAGCGGGGCAGGGGCTGACAAAAGAAAAAAGCAGACCATTTGCCATGGAAGGTCTGCTTTAATTTTATAGCCATGGAAGGTCTGCTTTAATATTTAGACACACACCAGTTTGGCCACTGGCCCTTCATTTATCAACGAAACAAAGCCGTCTGTGTCACTCAAAGCAGCCAGACACTAAAAGCTCCTTGAGGCAGATTGATAAATGTAGTACAGAAAGGTTGTTTTTCCTGCTTCACTAGTTAAACTATTAACTCCAATATCTAATTTGTTTTTGGTTCTGGATCTCAGTCATGCATTGAGGGAAACGCCCAACAGTTAAATTTTGGTTTTAATCATTCAGCGTTGGCAGTCCCTCGGTCACCAGTAAATGGTGCCCCATTGATTTTTCCCTCAGATTGATAATGGTAGAAAATGTAGAGGTTTTTGTTCAATCTTGAAGGACACAAAATATACTTCTGACACCAAAGTTTGGCCAGTACCTGAGTTGTGGTCTCTCTTATCCATGACTGTTCCAAATCCTAACATTATGTGCAAAGCTGTAAAAAAAAAAAAAAAAAACCTAGAAATGTTGTCTGTTTTGTGCTGTGACGCCATGTTAGCTGATCAGTTGAGGGATGTGTAAAGGCAGTCAACCAGCCTTTCCCATATTGAGTCTTGAATAGTATGAGCCATGTCCAAGACTTTTCATCAAGCTTTCAATAAAGACGTTAATTTTCGTCTTGCTGCCTGCTATTAAACACTTAAGCAGCATTTTGAGTATTCCAGTGTAAACTAAAACTTTACCCCTGTTGTAGACCTTTCCATGTAGTAACACAGTGAGGTTCTCCTCCCCACATTTGTCCTTCAGTCTTCCAAGAAACTTCAATTCAGATTTCTCTTGAAGTCCTACCTGCAGGTAAATTCAGATCCATGGTGTGCCATGACCCAGTTAACTCACTGTTGCCAAACATGACTTGGCTTTTACTTGGTAATCAATGGGTCTTTTTAACATGGAGGAATTCTTGAAATAACTTTCATGTTTCATGGATCTCTTGTCAATTTCTATCTCTACAGCTCACAGCCTGGTGGTCTTTGGGAAGAATGCTTCCCTTACAGATTGCTAAAAATATTATTGGTGGTTTATGATTATTTCTCTGAAAGTCAGAAATTGCTCTTTGTTCAAGGAACCCCCAGAAACGTCTGGAGGAACCCTAGGGTTCTACGGAACCCTGGTTGAGAGAGGCTGCCGTAAACATACTTCAGTTAAGGATTCTCGCTTTCTGTAGAAGAGTGCCAAAAGTGGCAGAGTTAGGTGAAAATTGTGCGGCGTTTAGGTGTATTGCAGTTGCTTAGTTATACATGGGCTGTTTATCTTCTTGGCCAGCTCCATGGCAACTTTTTAGCCCAAATGGGCTGACAATTTGCTTTGGCGCATAGCTGGTGGAGATTGTCAAATTTTTCCATCTTTCATACAAAGTAGAAAAACTTCCAATAACAATCACTGCTAAAACTTACAATGGCTGTCCCCACATTACCAGATTATCACAAGCAAATCTTGATCTATCATATTGCTTGTCTAAATTAGACCTTAGCTTGCTAATAAAGGGCCAACAGGATTTCCATTTTTGATTCAGTGCATGATGGTAGGGAGTCACTCTTGCGTTATTACACAACAGAGGTTAAAGTTTAGTTAAGCCATGGCTTCATGCTTCTTGTCAGCAAAAACTAGAACTGACTGTGCTTGTAATGTACTAAACACAGTGAGTAGCACACAGCTTCCATAACTTGCTAATGGCACACTCCAGGCTGCAACAGTGATACTAAAAGGCGAAATAAATACAAAATAGAGTATCAGAGTGTTTTATCCGTAAAGAAAAATTAATAGGAATCCATAACATAAGAATGGCTCCTGAAGAGGACGTCTCCAGCTTGTCCAATCAACTGCTGGATAAACGTGGCTCTCTAGACTGTCTCGGTCACAGCGGGCAGCAAGCAACATGACCAGCAAAGCACGAGATGGGCAAGGCCTTGGTTCTGTCTTTGTTTTGGGGGTAAATAGCTGTGTGGTTTTGAGTGATTGTACTGATTTTCTTTTGTCCCTTCTTAACATCAATCCAGTTCAATTCTGTAATGACCAACAAAGTAACTCATGGTATCGACAAAATTGTAACTTACAATACTTAATTTCCCGTCTGCTCTCCTAAGAATCCAACCTAACCGGAATGGTGGTTGTGGAAATGCATGGTGTTAATTCCGTTTTAATCTTTGCATGTATTTTGATTTTTGATTTTTTTTTTTTTTTACCTTTGGTAAAAAAAAAAAGAGCATTTTCAGAAACTTGCCAGTGACAAATCCGTTTCTGACAATGCTTGTGAAGATCTGTCATACTGTAATGTTTAGCAGGCAGTTGGGTTTATATATTGACAGTAAGAAGGACAATGGTATGCAGAAACCCCTAGCAAGCAATCGGAATACTTTCAGCAATTAATCGGTGGCGTTAGTAAAAAAATTGATTGCTTGCCAAGGGTTACTTCACCCTGTTCTTAGCGCTATTATTTCAAAAGCTCAGGCTGCCATATGCGTTCCTGTCTGAGCATTCATGATAGCATACTGTTTAATAAATATAACCGAAGAAAGGATTGAGGTACAGCTCTAATCTAACCTCACTTTTGACTCTGGTTTTTCCTGTCTACACTAATCATATTGATAAATTTAATTTAATTTCCTTACTTGTATACTGGTGTCTGGTGGAAAAACAGATTTGCTGTACTTCACTCCTTTCTCAGGTGAGCTGTTGGCAGCTACATTACATGGCTTTTGCCCAGCCATCTTGACTCTTGCTGATGGTCTAAAGGCAATTTTATATCATAGGTGAATGATTTTGTCTTTTTGATGGTCCTAGATGGGTGAAAACGCTGAAACCAATGAAATGGTCAATGGATCCACAGAGCAGAGAACAAGTTCGAAAGAATCCAGCCCTATTCCATCACCAACTGCTGACCGCAAGTCAAAATCAGGAATGCAGGCGCAGACTGCCGCCACGTTACCCGCCAAGACACAGGAAATTCCTTCTTCTCAATTTGAAGGCGTCCTACATCGTAAACATGAATGGGAAACACACAACAAGAAAGCCTCAAACAGGTACGTACTACTAGCTGGTCTCTTAGGCAAACGCCAAAGTTCATTAATGCATTTGTTTTTGATTGCAACTTGGATAAAAACAAAGTTGTAAATGTGTATGGGGGCATGTGATCACTCAAAACTACCTTACTAAGGCCCCTTTCACACTGCCTCGACTTGAAAATCACGCAATTATGCCGCGATTTCAGGGAATGTCTGTGTATACTTGAGGTCTATGGACCTCAACTCGCATCAACTCGCAACTACTTTGAAGTTGCACAGATATGAATGGTTATCATTGGGAATCATGGGGTAGGACTTGTCATGCGACTCTGATGTCCAAAGCCGCAGGAAAAGTCGCACAAGTATGAAAGGGACCTAAAGCTGGCTATACACGGTGCAAATTTCTTTCCTGCAACCACGTGTTACATGAAAGAAATTTGCATGATTTCCCCCATCAACATACAGTGCTGACAGCGGAATCGGCAATTGTGGGGGCGGGCGGAGAAGACAATTGCTGATTACCCTGTCAGCACTGTCTGTGTTGATGGGGGAATTTCTTTCCTGCAACCCATGATTGCAGGTGGGGGAAGCCGCCCCCACCGGGAGAAGACAGTAGCAGCTGCTTGAGATAATCAGAAGCAAATCTGGCAGGTTGGTTGTACCCAAGTTGATCGATCAACTTGGTACATTCCGCCTGCCCATTAACGGTTCGAATCTTGGCCGGTTTCTGCTGAACCGGTCCAGATTCGAACAGTGTATGGCAGGCCTTAGTTACACATACATAATATTTATAGATGAAAAGGGTTTCTGATAAAGAAAACTGTAGAGCAGGGGTCTTCAAACTACGGCCCTCCAGTTGTTCAGGAACTACAATTCCCATCATGCCTAGTCATGTCTGTGAATGTCAGAGTTTTACAATGCCTCATGGGATATGTAGTTCCGCAACAGCTGGAGGGCCGTAGTTTGAAGATTCCTGCTGTAGAGGGTGTGCCACATCCCAAATGTACCAAGAAAGAGGAAAATACCCCCTAGGGTGGGACTTTAAGACATACATTATAAAACA